>OENM01001718.1:0-28108 GCA_900239745.1 Rotaria magnacalcarata | reverse complement strand
TGGTTTGATAGAGCTTGAAAAGCTGATCAAGAATAAATACTTTTTATTTCGATTCGATCTTTTTTGGCTGAGAAAATCTTAAAAAAACTAGAACGACTGAAAAATGCTGCTTTTATGTTAAATTTTAATTTTTTAGAAAAATTACCAAATTTCGATTCCAGTTATTTTCTGAACATTTTTAAAGTGCTATATTCTCAATCAGCATGAAAAACTGAATAGGAAATTGTTACTTGGTGAGATGTAGACCTAAAAAAGAGAACAATTTCTTATCTCATATGAATAGTTCCATCAGACGAAAAGTATGTATCAGTCAGCGTTCCTGTCAAGCTATCTAGTTTTTTTGTAAGAAGAGGTAGAAACAATTGTCTCATCTCATTAGAATCGCCAAATCATGGGCTACAAAAGTTATTATGTTTTTTTAAAGTTTGTTTTAATTTTTAGAAATTTGAATTTTTTCGCTGTTTAGTGATAGTATGTACCAAAAAGACGAAAAATGTGCATTTATTGGCCAGTTTTCATAACAATAACTAAGGGAAAACCAATAGCATATTCAAAATCAGCGTTAAAATCTACATAGACTCATATATCTTTAATTGAATTTTATTTTCTGAGAAAAATTCATCGGTGGGGGTCTACCCAGGTCGACTGATCCGATAAAATCGTATTGGATTCCAGTCGGACCGGATGGGTTCCGATAGGTGCCTACTGCCGGATTGCGCGACCTGGGTAGGAGAAAATTTTAAAAAAATTATTCCTGAGGGAGACGACCCTAGTGAAACATCTTGTAAGCAAGATCTGGGAATCTTAGGATCGGTAAGATCTTATCAAGATCTTAAAAAGATAATTCATGTGTTTGATATCTATTTGAAAATATTTCCATGTGCACTTTTGTTAGCAAACTGAAAAACTGTTCGGTAGCGTCATCTATACAAATGTATATCGTACAAGAATCAGCGTGCTGTCATGTTCTTATTCATTCTTATGAAGCTAACGATGATAAAAAAAAAAGAATTTTCTACTCCGATGACTAAATACTAATACCGTTGATATGCACTTATGATGACGTTGCAGTTTTTTTTTGTATTTCAGTTAATCAGAGACATACGGTCGTTCATTTTGTTTTATCAATGAATCCAACGTATATTGTCTAGATTTTTTTTCAGTGAATAAAATCATCAAGTTGAATATGAAACTTCTTGTAAAGCAAACAAGTTTCTCGACTGACAGTGAACAGAAAAGACAAAGAACAACACTCGTTGCTGTCGTTTACTTTTCTTTCTTGTTAAAGCTTTGGCAGTAGCTGATAGGTGGAATATATTATTAATAGCAAATGAATCACATAAAAACTCGTTTTTTTGGTGCACACAAACATTTTTACCTTGCGTCGTTTTTGCATCAGTTGTGTAATGTTGTCCATCAATGTTGGCATCTATAAAAATGAAGTAAGTTTCATTAGAATATGAAAATCTAAAATTAAATTTTTCTCCACAGGCCACAACATCAAAGTGTATATTAAACGTTGGATTTCATGCAGATCTGAATCAACTGCATGAATGTCATAAACATTGAATGTTGGAAAAAAACAAAAAATTTTCATTCGATGTAAGTAAGTAGGAAAAAATAAAGAAGAAGAGGTCGTTTACAACTTGGTTTATTTTCAATAGAATGTACTCAGTTTTACATTATTGCTCATTGTTGAATGTTATTTAATAGACTGAAATTGGATATTTCAAGCTAAAACAAAAACCAACTCAATGCATTGATGATTTATCTTAAAATATCATCTCGCGGCAAATTTTCATTATTCCGTAAGTTCCTAGAATTGACAAAACGCGATCTCGTTACGGTTCATAAAAACTTAAACTTTCCAGTCTATATGAAGTTTCATTGCTAGGAAGTAGAAATAAACTATATTCCAAAGAAACCATATTAATTACCTGTAAATGTTTTTGCTCTCTCTATTAGTGTCGCAACTCTTTCTCTTGAACAAGTCATGTTCACACTTTGTTTTGATAGCTACTTTCAGTCAACTTGGGCACAACTTCGCCTAGTAAAATTTTCAACCGGGCCAACGTCTTGGACGGATTCATACTTTTTAAGAATCAGATGCTTATTGACATAATTTTTCGCTTTATGTAAGAAGATCTTTTGGCGACAAAGGTGACTTTATTTGTAGAATAATGTCTCATAAAGTAGTCATAGTGAGTCACAGTTTAGTTAAAGGATGATATAATATATGAAGGAAAGATTGCTAAAACACCATAGATAAGCATTTCTAGTTTCCAGAGAACCTATCCAATAGTGATTCTTTCTTGTTATTTAGAATAGTTGTGCTTGTTTTCCTGTGAAAGATGGCACTTTTTTCTACAAATATAGTCACGATTTTTGTTCGATTGTGCAACAAGGGTCGATTTATGGTCGAAAAGTATGTAAATAAATAAAGTAAAATATTTATATAATTTCTAATTTATTAGTTTGAATAGTTGTATCACGTGAACGAATCTAATTGGATTGCGAAGAAAAGTTAATTATCACGAATAATCACTTTTACGTGTCTTTACAAGTAAGTAGTTGGATACGCTTGAATAATATTCTATTAGTCATTATAAAATTATTCACTTTAACCCAATAGAAAACATATAAAAGAGGAGTGAGAGGAAGCAAGCTAAAGGGAAAACAAATGTCTGAAAGTACAGTCGAAACTATAAATTATTCTACAGAAAATGTTCAAACCGAATCTAGCATAGAACATTTAAACTGCGAATATGATAATTATGTTTTAAATAATCCCTCGATCGATTTGAAAGAACCTTACCAACAGTCATCATCAGACAATATGACTGACCAATTCGTCAATCAAACAATATCAACAAGTTTAAATCAAGATTCCGATGTGGAATATATTCAACGTCCCAATAATAATCGAATCACTTATCAACAAGATATAGCTATCCGTTATTTACAACCACCAACTCCACCACCATCTGGTCCTTTGATTATTCGTGAGATCCACGCTCCTCGTCCTCCCGAACGTCCTCCGTTGATCATTTACCAACGTTCTCATATCCCTAGAACTCCACCACCAATTATAATTCGTGAGCGTCCACCGGTCCCACCTCCGATAGTACCATCTCACACTATTCATAAATATATACCTGCACCTCCACCGCCTCCACAAAGAGTAATCATCGAACGACACGTCCCGTTACCACAAAAGCCTCCACCTATAATTATTGAAAAATGGCTTCCCTATAAATCACCACCGCAGCGGGAAGTAATTGTCGAAAGAGCTGAACCGCTACCACAAAGATCGGTACAAAAAAATACAATAATTACATATGACGCTCCTGCTATTGAGCTTGTAAGAAATATTCAGCATCTTGATACTATTCGAGTAGATCCACGTGTGTATGCTGCTCAGTATGGGCCAAATTTAGTATCAAATGAATACGTTCTAAATACAATGGAACAATTAAGTATTAAAAATGCTTATGCGCAATCATTAAAGACGAATAATAATCAATTTCAAACAGTCGAGTCCTACATGCGTAGTCAAGCATCAATGACTGATCAAGAATATGAGGAATCAAAGTTGTATCAAATACAAGATGGCGACATAGAAGAAATCCAGTGTACGAATGCGGATGGATTTAATGCGCAATAACTCCAAACGAAATATTAAGTTTCGCTATGTATTACTGAAATAAACTTGGAAATTATCATCTATCTTCTTCAAAGAAACAATTAAATCCTTTTTTTTTCGATGTATTTTTTTTAAACTACCAGAAAATAATTTGATTATAAATATATCCACTATTCATTTCTCTATTTAGATTCAACAATTTCAATCAAACAGATTCCATCTGATTAACTCGTTAAATGATACTTATTTTATTATTACTAATTGATAGTCATAAAATTTATCCTTTTAAATTCTTCTCTATTCATTTTTCATCTCTTCATATCTAGATATAATAAAAAAATTCGTTCTATTGCAAAAAGTGAATTTGAAGAATGGCTAAAGCTACTGACCAAACTAAGGACGATAAATTGTCAACAGCAATTTTAGATCAAAAAAAGCGTCCAAACCGTCTCCTTATTGAAGATTCTCTCAATGATGACAATAGTGTTGTTGCCTTATCACAACAAAAAATGGACGAATTACAATTATTTCGTGGAGATACCGTTACACTCAAAGGTAAAAAACGTCGTGAAACAATATGTATTGTACTTGCCGATGACGCTTGCCCGAACGATCATATTCGAATGAATCGTGTTGTACGTAATAATTTACGTGTACGTTCCGGCGATATTGTTTCAATTCAAGCTTGTTCAGATGTTAAATATGGTAAACGTATACACGTTTTACCTATCGATGATACTGTTACAGGAATAACGGGAAATCTATTTGAAGTCTACTTGAAACCATACTTTCTTGAAGCCTATCGTCCAGTTAAGAAAGGTGATGTTTTTATTGTACGTGCAGCTATGCGCGCTGTAGAATTTAAAGTCATTGAAACTGATCCAGCTCCATATTGTATTGTTGCGCCAGATACAACTATTCATTGTGAAGGTGATCCAATTAAACGTGAAGAAGAAGAAGCGTCATTAAATGAAATCGGTTATGATGACATCGGTGGTGTTAGAAAACAATTAGCACAAATTAAAGAAATGGTTGAGTTACCATTGAGACATCCACAATTGTTTAAAACTATTGGTGTTAAACCACCACGTGGTATTCTTCTCTATGGACCTCCAGGCACAGGTATATTGACTTCATTTTTTTCACGATCCAAAAGCAAATCTAAATTGAATAATTCTAGGTAAAACTTTAATCGCACGTGCTGTGGCCAATGAAACCGGTGCATTCTTCTTCCTAATTAATGGACCCGAAATCATGTCGAAATTAGCCGGTGAATCCGAGTCAAATTTACGAAAAGCTTTTGAAGAAGCGGAAAAGGTAAAATACAAAAGAAAAAGAAGAGAAACGAAATTTTGAGTATAATTTTAGAACTCTCCGGCTATTATCTTTATTGATGAACTTGATTCGATTGCACCAAAACGTGAGAAAACACATGGTGAAGTTGAACGTCGTATCGTTTCACAATTGTTAACATTAATGGACGGTCTTAAACAACGTTCACATGTTATTGTTATGGCTGCAACAAATCGACCAAATTCAATTGATCCCGCACTTCGACGTTTTGGTCGATTTGATCGTGAAGTTGATATTGGCATTCCGGATGCTGTCGGTCGATTAGAAATTCTTCGTATACACACGAAAAACATGAAATTAGCAGACGATGTCGATCTAGTACAAATTGGTAATGAAACACATGGATATGTAGGTGCTGATATAGCATCACTATGTTCGGAAGCAGCTTTACAACAAATCCGCGAAAAAATGGATGTGATCGATTTAGAAGAAGATACCATTGACGCTGAAGTACTTGATTCATTAGCTGTTACGCAAGAAAATTTACGATTTGCATTGGGTCAATCGAATCCATCAGCTTTACGTGAAACTGTTGTTGAAATACCAACAACAACATGGGAAGATGTTGGTGGCTTAGAGACTGTCAAACGTGAATTACAAGAACTTGTTCAATACCCAGTTGAGCATCCCGAGAAATTTCTCAAATTTGGTATGACACCGTCACGTGGTGTTCTCTTCTATGGACCACCGGGTTGTGGTAAGTTAGAATAGCTTATTAAGTCCTTTTTTTTTGTTAAAAACTAGACTTCTATTTTAGGTAAAACACTATTGGCCAAAGCTATAGCTAATGAATGTCAAGCAAATTTCATTTCAATTAAGGGTCCTGAATTATTAACTATGTGGTTTGGCGAATCAGAAGCTAATGTACGTGATGTTTTCGATAAAGCTCGTCAAGCTGCACCATGTGTACTCTTCTTCGATGAATTAGATTCGATTGGTAAGACGAGAAAAAAAGAAAAATGCAGAATAATAATGAGAGGATTTTTTATTCAGCCAAAGCTCGAGGTGGAAGTGCCGGTGATGGTGGCGGTGCTGCTGATCGTGTTATTAATCAAATTTTAACTGAAATGGATGGTATGGGTGCGAAAAAGAATGTTTTCATTATTGGTGCAACAAATCGACCAGATATTATTGATTCCGCTATTCTTCGACCAGGTAATACAATGAATGATTCCTATTAAACTAAATCTCGAATATTTAGGTCGTCTTGATCAATTGATTTATATTCCATTGCCAGATGATAAATCTCGTGTTGCTATTCTGAAATCTGCTTTGAGAAAATCACCTATAGCCAAAGATGTTGACCTTCAACTTTTGGCAAATGTCGCCAAAGGTTTTAGTGGTGCTGATTTAACAGAAATATGTCAACGTGCGTGTAAATTAGCTATACGTGAATCTATAGAGAAAGATATCATTCGAGAAAAAGCCCGAGTACGTGACGGACAAGCAGCTATGGACGCTGATGAACCTGATCTTGTACCCGAAATTCGACGAGATCATTTTGAAGAGGCAATGAAATTTGCTAGAAGGTCTGTTAGTGACAATGATATACGTAAATATGAAATGTTTGCTCAAACACTACAACAATCCCGTGGTTTCGGTTCACAATTTCGTTTTCCCGATCAAGAAAGATCACCACAAGAAGGAAGTGGTAAATACTAGAAAGCGATTTGTTTTCCCATTTTCTAAACTTTACTTTTTTTGTTTTGTTTTGTTTAAATAGGTGGTAGTGGTAGCAATCGTAGAAATGATGATGACGATTTGTACAACTAATGCCAATGATAGTTTATCAGAACAACAAATCTTTTATTTCCCGCCTCTTCTTTTTTTTACAATAACTCAGAAATGATTTGTTTACATTCTAAAATGTTTGCAGTTGACAAAAATAAACTCAATTTTACTTCGCGTGTCTATTTGTTTACGGTCAATTTATAGCTGTCCGACAGCTTCTATCATAATTCACAAAATACACGAATAATGCACTTCCGATTTCTTAGCTTGATAGCTCACTTCTTTTACGACCGTGAATTCTCTCAAGATTTCTTTTATTTGTTTCCAATGAAATGTTATGATCGTTTTTACGAGTACAATATTCAGTAATGAAAAGTTTTGCACGTTGTTTTGAAATTCGTCCATGTCGACGACATGGTTCAGCGATTGCATTTTCCGGCTTGTCTTTTGACATGACAACATGTACCTGTTCAAGTAAATCTGTATCGTTATTATAAATTTTTCTAATACATGGATAAAACTTTTCCTCTTGAATATCAGCATTATTATTTCGATTATATACTTCACATGTACAAAATTTACTATTTGAAATATCGATTCTATTCGACGGATTACATAAGCAGAAAAAAAATGGTCCTAATCCATTTTGCTGACATTGATTTTCTAAACTAATAATTATTGAAAAAGAAAATGATTAAAACGAAATGCTTTCGTTGGCAAAAAACAAATGTAACCTTTGCTTTAGTGTTGATTGATGAACGGCTGCTGGTGAATTATCCTGGTTACGTTTCATTTAAATACACAAAAGAAAAATTGTTTGATATAGGCGTAGATATATAATAAAAATAAAGATTATTAAACGATTCATTTTTTTCTTTGTTACCAACGTGATTATTAACGAGAAAAATATTTAAGCGCTTAGAAAGTACACTGGGCGGACATGCGAATAAGATAAAATTTTTCTTTTTCCATGTCGATAAAACAAAATCTAGAAGTTTTGAAGTGTGTTATTATCAAAAGAAGTATTTTGTTTTATTGCTGAGTTATTCAATCATGAATTTGCTTATTCACAGTGATGTGCACGATGTCTAAATAAATCAAGCATAAATCCATATAACTTCCGGAATCTTTGAATTCTTCAATTTTAGGTTCGACGAGTCATTGAGCATTATGACAAAGTTCTATTAACCTAAAGTAATGAGTATATCACCGAAAATTTATTCCGTAGCAGCGTGCCTAAAAATTACCATGAACTTGAGAAACGAGAAGCAAACAAATCTGATGTGAAATTGTGCTCTTGACCTATATCCAAAATCGAACGTTGTAAATAGGCAAACATTATTTTAATTACGAACACATATATGTTGCGTTGATTTTTTCTCTCTCTCGTTTTAACAAGACACAAAGGAAAAAAAAGAACAATAACAATACAAAGTTTGTCTTTTATCTTTTTAAAAAGCCAACTTCTTCATGAGTAAATAGACATTTGAATCAATTTTGAACCCATGTAAATTGTTGGCATCACCCTTTAAACGCATTAAAAGACCACCAAATGATACATAGGCAGATCTAAATCAGAGAACAAAAAGAAAACCGATTGCAATCTATATATATATTCACTAAGAACAAAACATAAATATAAATCACACAATAACAATTATATCGTTACAATGGTTCGTACCAGACCAATGCATTTACAGTCTTTTATTGGTCGCGTGCAAAAACACTGCCGGGTACGAGCAAATGAACGTTAAACATTTACTTAAAAAAAAAATGTTGTTTTAATTTCAACTTACAATGTAGAAGCCGTATCAGTGGTACTTGATTCATCACCTTCAATTCGATAGACTTGTCCATACATTACGTATTCAAATTGATCAGCGCGACTTGGAGCACCATCATGTTGATTGAATTCGCCTGTATCTGGTTTACCATCTTCTCGTAATGTCGTACAAATTTTTAAACGAAATTTATCACCTTAAAATATACAAAAATGCCGTTAGAGTCGAAACATTTATGCTTAGGCTTTTTCTTCTCTTTTTTATTAAACTACAGAACGAAAATTATGGACGTATAAAAGAGAGACAGAGAGCGAGAGAGAGAGAGAGCGAGAAAGAAAAAGCACCTTCTCAATTTTTTTTATGGCACTTGGTGTAATACCTTTTCTCTTTAGACACTGATGTGAGTTGATATCGTCAATACAATAAGATCGTTTTTTATTATCATCGTGAGAGAGAGAGCTTAGTGTGTGTGCGAGCATTTTTATTATCACTGCGATAGGACTCTGTTGATTGCCTTAAGTGAAATCAAGTCAGCTGTATATATGTATGATAAACGAGGATTTACAAGCTTTATTCGAATTAAAATTTTCTCTCTCTATTGGACATTTACTTTTGTTTGCTGTGATCGATAAACGAATGATGCAACCATTCAGTTCTACTTCTACTGAACTATGAACTAAAGGATTACACTCTAGAGCAGCCCAATTTTTTTCTCTTCTTTCGTCTACATTACTTTAATATATGCTTTGTGTACGTGTCCAAATTGTGCAAGTAGTTGTAACAGCAGCAAAAAAGAGAAATAATCCAAACGAGAGAATAATTTGAAAATGACGAACAGCTGTGATCAACATTTTCTCTCCTCGTCTCTCGTTTACCTATTGAATTTCCTCCCTTTTTTTCTATCCTACGCTCTCTGCCCAATACGAATTTCGAGACCTTTCTCTTACTCACCGCACTTATGTTCTTATCAGATTATATAAATATATATGTAAGCAACAAAAAAAGAAAAAGGCAAGAAAGGAATTGGCATTACTTATACACATTTCTTTCGTTTCTATTATTTATTTTCTTTTTTATTTGATATTGATACCCTTCATTTTCGTTATATATATACGTGCGAAGAATTAACAAAATAAAAGACTCTTGACAAATTTGAAGAAAAAAAAATTTAACTAACCGAGTTCCATTGGATAAATTTGTGTATTAACATCAAGCAGTAATTCCATTTTAAATGACTCTGATTCACAAAAAATACGCGAAACTAAGTAAAAATAATTTCACCAATGAAAGAAATCAAAAAGATATATTTCTTAATTACCTCGAAGAAATTTTTTACCACCAAAATCAATATCTTTAACACCGAAGATATCTTCGAAGAGAATATCAGCCATGATTATATCTAAAATATTCATTCATTCGAGATTTCAATCTCATTACGTTCCTTGACCTTTTTTCTTTTACTACTAATAAATTTTTCTCTCGATCGAATTTCATATTGGATACTTTAAGCCGATCCTGTATATTGACTATAACTATAGTTAATAGGGAATATAAAAAGAAGAAGAAGAAAATGTCATCTTCTATGATGTAATATGCGATCGATGGTTACAATTCATTTAAAAGGCAATTCGCTTTGATATTTTCATACATTCTGAATAGATAAATTTTCTGTCGAGATATTGAATGTCTGAAAAATTGTCATTTACAGCAGACGTGTCTGAAAAATCTAGTTTACTCGGAAATTCAATATCTAGACAAACGAACATTTTGTTTTTGCGGTTGAAATTTTATCAGATTCGAAAATTCATGCATAATAAAGTTATTTTTCTCTACTCTAGGAGAAAATGATGTGTTTGAATTAGTGTTGTTCATTACAACATGCTGTATGGAAACAAAAGATAGACATTAACAAATTGTTTGATGTTTTAGTTTCCTTGTAGAATATCTCCTGTGAAGTGCACAAAAAAGGTCATTATTCATATTATCACTTGCAAATCGTATGTTGATGTTCTTGAGAGCTTATAAAACAAATACCGTCGATGTCTTAGTAGAGCTGAACGTATAATATCTGAAATCTTACAATTGCATCGTTGATGATGTTGATTTAATAATCTACCTAAGTTTTTTTGTTTCTGGTCACTAGCAAACGAATATTCTCAATTGTCTAATTACTATTATCGAGAAACCTCTAGATTTCATTATAATAGTTGGTGTATTAAATAACAAGACTTATTAACACAGTATTATTTATATATATATATATATATATATTCTTTCAATACTATTATATGACGAATAGGCAAGATAGTATTTATCTTGTAATGACAAATAATTATGAGCGGCTGTTGTTTTACAACTGATGATGAAATTCATACGACTATTACCCATTGTCATTTTCTTCACGTTTGTCATCTTAACTTTCAAAAAGAAAAACATAAAACTATTAACGTACAATCTTATAGTTTTTATTGACAGAAAGTTTTCAAAATTTAATCGAACTTTGTAACCTGTTATATTATTCGGAAGTACTACAATGTCTATTATGATTAATCTAAAAACTAAATAAATAAATCAAATCTATTCGTCGAAAAGGTAAAAAAAGTAGAATATTTTTTTTTCAAGAAAAATTCAACTACAATACAATAAAATAGAAAGGATACTATTGCTTAACATCTAATGCCAATATATTTTTGATAAACGACATTATAGATGTCAGGCGACGACTATCGACATGCAGAAGTCATCCAATGTGGATGAATTGTTGGACGAATACGACATTTTTATTCTCTTCAGTCAATAAATAAAAATAAATAAATATATGATATGCAGAGCAGCCTCTGTGTTGATGTTACTATTTCCAGCGAAACAGTTTAAACGCATGATGCGATACCGAGAGAGCTTAATTTAATGTTAATCTCCCAATAACGTCACACGTTTTACAGACATTCATACAAATTATGTTTTAGTGGAAAAAACCCGATAGTGGAAATTAAATTGGCAAATGAATTGTATGATTACATATAAACATCCAGTGATGTCAATGCTATTTGGATAAGCCATCAGTTCACATGTGAACAGAGACATTCGTAAGCATGGGGATTTTATTCATGTATCAATTAGCAGCACAACAGCAAAATTTTGATCAATTATGAAGAACCTTTATCAATAAATTTTGTTACAAATTTACTCATTTTTTCTTCACACTAACCTATTAATAAATCAGTTATGTAAACTATACGAATTAGAATGATATTTGCCAAAAATATGCTTAATCTAATTGTCGAAAGAATTGAACAATAAATACACATATACGTGCTTGGCAGAATTCTACAGTTTCAAAAAATAACTTGAACCGTTTTGCAATAGTCAGTACGAAAAAGAAAAGGATGAAGCTGATTTTTCCTGTAGGCTTGAGTTTTAGAAGTTTTCTGGTTCAACTAAATATATTCTCAGCTTTTTATATTGTTCGTTCTAAGCAAAACCTTTTCTCTATGAATATCTAGAAACGCTCCGAGTAATTTTTAATCTAAATAAGCCGAATCTTATTTTAAATTAGATGTATTTAAAAAAATATTCAAATAATTTAGCTTAAAATCACATCATAAATCCATAGCGATTGATAATAAAACCTTCGCGATGATAAAATTTATGTGCTCTTCCTCGTTGACATCCGCTATCCAAAGTTAATTGATCGATGCCTAATTTTTTGCCTTCATTTTTCATATAATTAATTAAACATCGACCAACACCTGAACTTCGACTGTTTTCATTTGTGACCAAATCATCACAATAGATATGCTCAGCATATTTCATATTACGAGTTACACGATAGACGGCTAAACCAAGTATTTCATCATTCATTGCAACTATGATTCGAGCTGGACCCGTACGGCATATATCACGAATTTGATTAACATATGTTTTTTCATCGTCCGGTAGATGTGGTCGCAACTGTCGAAATATGCCATGAGCTTGAATTAGCAATTGTGCATTGTCTTTTTCTGATAATTCTGTTACATCAACAATACGAATTTGATCATTGCTTTTTAGTAACTCATTGTTCCGTAAAAAAAATTCAAAAACATATATTGTTAAACCAAACCGAAAAAAGAATCGATGTGCATCCGTATTTGTAGGATCGCAATGAACAAGAATTTTCGTTGCACCGTATTCTTTTGTTTTTTTAATTAAATCATTAAGAAGACGTGTGCCTAAACCATGATTCCGTTCTTTTTCATCAACAACTATATCGTCGATTTCAAAACGGATCGTATCAAATGTAGTTAAAAATGTTCGATAGACAGCTAACGCTAGAACTGTTGTTTCGGACTCGAATTTTCGTATAATACCACATATATGTAACCCGTTTGAATGTTGAACATAATCTTCGGATGTTAATTTACTTAAATTAGGACGAAGTTGTGCGTGAACAGATAAACAAGAGGGCAATCGAAGTAACGTTTCATCGAATGAAACGAATATTTCATTCGACATTTTAGCACCTTGATTTCTTTAATGGTTGTGAGAACCTTTTGAGGGAGTCGAACTCGAACGAACTAACGAATAGAGTAGACATCATTCTAGAGGCACACGAAATGGTCCTATTGGTTAGATAGATTGAATTGAAGCACACAATTTCGATAAGAAAACTTTGCATAAGCTGTGCCATTTACAATAAAAGCGGAGCTAATCCTCGGGAAAAGCAGCTTATGGATCCAATAGTAATACGCTAAAGACTTTCTTTATGCATATGAACTTTTTGCATGACAAAGAAAAAAAAAGAAGGGCAGCTCCAGGGCCTGTATCTATGACAGTTATTGACTACGATACAGCACCTCAGCTCAAAGGCATCTTATTTCACAGAGAATTACATTTTCTGCTTAATCTAAGTATGCAGTTTTTTAAATAAAGTTGTACATTACATGTTCTCCATGAGTAATTCATATTATATATATATAGTTTGATTTGCTTGTTTTCTTTACAAATTTATATTTAGTAATTTAAAATCAAGACTAAAGGGTGACCGAAGAGTCTTAGAAAAATTGTCCTTTCTCGTTTACAACAAATCTAAAAACGACTCGAACTTTGACGTCTTTTCTAATGGCTAATATTTATACTTGACCAATGGTATAACTCGTTTTGTAAAAAACGATTCAAGATCGTTTTCAGAAAAAAAATGTATAGAATTATTTCAGTGATGATAAATATTCACTGAGTCAACTACCATGATATAACGAAAGTACTTCGTGACATTCATTTACGGATGACGATTTTCATCTTGTGACATCTATCCAAAGAAAAGATTCGATACTATTTCTATCCAATTATGTACGAAGCTACTCGCCACGTTCGTTTTTGTTTTTTATTTATTTATTTATTTGTTATTTTTTTCTCCGGTGTATGAGGCATGACATTTTTCTAGTGATCAAACCCCGAGTAGTGTCTGACATATTTCACTGATAGATAAATTTAGATTTTATTCGTATGCATCAATATCAACGTAATGCAACCGAATTCGTCGACAGACTCATTACAATCATCGCTATCGTCACTGATCGATCGGACAACCTTATGGGATAATTCACCTAAAAACGATGATAATAAACACGACAAATGTGTTGCACCATTGAACGACAGTGCATGGCAATCGGTTAGTCTACTAAATGATTTAATTGAATCGAAATATGGCTCGAATACGAATAATGTAAGAATCAAGTTGTTAATTGATTCTCTTCAAGGTGATTGCGTGTTTTTACTCATTTCAGACTTCAAATACTAGCGAATTAATTCCATGGACTAATGCTGATTTAAAACAAGTATGAAAAAATGAATCGAAAATGTTTTTGTTCTATTGAGAATTGTTTTTAGTTAGACAATTGGATTGAGCAAACACTAGGCAAATATGACAGTACACCAATCTCTTCAGCAGGAGATTTACAACAAGGGAAAGCTTATCCGTAAGGATTCGTGAAAACATAGAGGCTAAATTTGTTTCTTTTTCTCTATAGAAATACATTTGAACATATTTGTCTATGGGAACAGCAATGTCAAAATTTGTACAATGATGTTAATGAAGCAGTTAAATATCTAGATACACTTCATGATACATATACAAAAGTATCTTACAAGACGAATTCCCTTTATCGAGCTTGTGAACAATTATTGGCTGATCAGACAAAATTATTAAATATTACAGAATGTATTGAAAATCGTCTATCGTACTTCGATGATGTTGATCGATTTTCTAAAGTAAACGGAAGAAGAAAAAAAAATTCTCTCCTAGGAAAATATTTATTTTTATTTTTTAGAATCTTTCAATCAGTCCATTAGTCTCTGATGTCAAACAATTAATTCCAACATTAACGCGTATAGATGAATGTCTTGCTTATTTCGACACACATGTATGTTAAACTATATCGTAGTCTATTGTTGTTTATTTTTGATTATTCTAGGATTCATTTAAACAATCTCTGATTTATAAAAATCAAATGAAACAAGTTTTATTCAAAGCATTAAATATCATCAAAGCACATATTATTCATATCTTGCAAAATTCTTCAAACACTATAGATCCGAACAAGGTAGGTAAGTTTTAATTTTGCAATACATTTACTATTAGTTTCTTTTTTTATTGAATTAGAATCATACGCTTTTATCCGACGATGCTTATACTTTATTTTATGGGCGATTTCGGATAAATGCACCAAAAGTAAAAGTATTAGCTGAAGAACTTGAACAACGATGTTCGAGAAATCCTGAGTAAGTCATGGGAAATGTGATCGGGTTTTTATTAATAGTTTAAATTTTAGATACGAAAAAACACTTTTCGACTGTCATGAATGTTATGCTCATGAGAGACGAATGTTATTAGCGGCAAGGTGAGAAAGATAGGTTTCTTATAGTTTCTTGTTTTTACATTTTCACGGCGATTTATTTAGTGTGCAAAGTGCTATTCAAGATTTAGCGATCAAACATGAACGAGATATGTGTACATTGGTAAATAGGTTACTTATTTTTCTGCGAAATTATATAATAGACATTACTTCTAGGTTCGTGGTGGTTGCGCATTTTTATTGCATCTTTGTCAAGATGAATATCAACTTTTTTATCAATTTTTTTCAAAACATTCAGTTTATTTAGAGTAAGTTTTGAAGAAATATTGCATGATTCAATAGTCTTCCAGATAGGGATAAATTTGAAGTCATTACTGGCTCTAGGATATCGTTTACGCTGGGTCAAGATGAAATCTATGAAGTATGATATTGGGTACATAATAGGTTTTCTTCATAGATTTGAGTAGTAGAATAATAGGTAGCTATTGTGGGATGAGATTGACTGGGCCTATCACCGTAGGGTAATGTTTACAGTCTCATTCAGTAGAGACAAAAAATAGGGCAATGCGTTAAGAAATAATATGACGCATTTTGAAAAACAAATTACCTTTGTCGTTTTAGTACAATGCTCGCAGAATTTTGTAACGTACTCTACGATAATCTTCGTTCTCGTATTATTCATGTGATTCATTTGGAAACTCTTGCAGAACTAGTAACCATCTTGAAAGTTGAAATGATTGAAGAACATGTGAAAAATAGTGGTATGAAAATAAGATTTTGTTTATTTTTTTGTGATGTTCGATTTTTCTAGCAAAAGAATTGTCGACATTTGAAACAGTATGCACACAAATGCTAGAAGATGTTCAAGAACGACTTGTATATCGTACACAAGTTTATATACGCAATGAAATTCTTGGTTATAAACCATCGCCTGGTGATATTGCTTATCCGGAAAAACTCGAAATGATGCAGGTAGATATTTCTAGTTCGACTCAAGGGAGAAATTCTTTGTAGGAATTTGACGGACCTCGTCGGGTACTAAGCAATTAAAAAAATAGGATTCATTCACATGCGAAGTGTTTACCAAAAAAATTGCTTTTTTTTGTACAGAAAATTGCTCAATCACTAAAAGAACAACGTGCATCAAGATTAAATTCTCAATCTTCTGCTGACTCGTCGAGTGACATCGTTTTCGAAACCATACCTGGTACGGATCTATCGGTTATTTCATCTTCTATGTCAACAAAAGATGGGCAGACATCGTCACCGGCTGACCTTCACGGCATGTGGTATCCAACTGTACGACGAACACTTGTTTGTTTATCAAAATTATTTCGTTGTCTCGATGTAAATATAATCTCGCTGTTTTCTTGAAAAAAACTAAGAATTTTCATATTTTTAGCGTAATATTTTTCAAGGTTTATCTCAAGAAACTTTAACAATGTGTGTTCAATCTTTAATCGCCGCAAGTGAACTTATTACGAAACGGCAAACACCTATGGACGGTCGGCTGTTTTTAATAAAACATTTACTTATACTGCGCGAACAAATCGCACCATTTAATGTGGATTTCGCTGTTAAAGAAATGGTTATCGATTTCACAAAATTAAAAGAAGCGGCGATGAAATTTCTGTCGAAAAAATCCAAATTATTATCTATGAATCGTGATAACGCATTTTTAGACTTTCTTCTTCAAGGCACATTACAAGTGAAAGAATCATTTATTGATTCTAAACGTGAAGTTGATAAACATTTAAAGCAAACATGCGAATTATATATAGCAGATCTATCTAGTCTATTATGCGGGACAATAAGACAATATTTACAGCGAGCACAAGTTATACTAAAACTGAATCACGATCAAAATAATATACAGAAAGTTTCATTAAGAGAACAACCTTTTGCTAAACCTGAAGTCATGCACGATCTTATTATAGAAAATTATAATTTAATGAAAAAACAATTACCCGATATATTCAAAACTATGTCACTTTATTTAGCAAATAAAGATACTGAACAAATATTATTTAAACCTATTAAAGTAAGTTTTGACAAAAAAGAATTATCATTCTTATCGATAAGACAATTTTCTTCGCTATGAAATTCAAGCCGCGCTTACTTTTTAATATTGGCCTGTGAATTTGTTTTTCTCTTCTAGAATAACATGCAGCAAGCATATCAAGAATTAATTATTCTAATTCGTGATCAGTATTCTGAAGAAGATCTTCAGATTATCGGATGTCCATCGCAAGAACAAGTAAGAAAAATAGATTTCTTTTTGAGTTCGTATCCGGAATGAATCCAAGAGAAAAACATCTTTTCATACGTTCTATTCAGCCTTTGAAATTTACCTATGTAGCGACGCCCTCTCTCCCTCGCAAGACTTAGGTAATCAAATATTTATTTTTCAATTTTTAGATAAGTTTATTGATTTCAACATCGTTATCAAAATGAAGGAAAAAACACTTATGGCCATCACTATTTTCTGAATCTCATTTATTCATTCCAATAAAATATTTTACACGAGGGAAATTATAATAGTTTATCTTCTTTTTCCTTTCTTTTATGTATTGCAATGTTTCGTATGATATGAAGATATTGGTGGTTTTTTCTTTCTTTAATTTTTCTTTGATAATTTATGATATGTGATGATCCTATGTAGTTTTTTTTTCTGTTTCATTTATTACTTCTTTGAACTAAAAACAAACAAATAATGATCATCATTCGTCCTTTTCAGTTTTTATTTACATTAAAATAGACTCACAAATTTTTAGATCTATATATTTTTTTGAATTTATTTCAATTGGTAAAGTTGTTCTTCGAGTGCGTGAAACAAACACACAAGAAAACACCTGATTTATTGTATGTATCAAGAGGCCCGTCATCGTTGGGCATCATCAACTATTAAAACACTGCCCACATCAACAGCGACAATTGTTGAAACTCTTGAACCATTTCCTTATCCTAATAATATCAATAATTCACCATCATCCTCGTTTTTTTTACCATTAACCACAATGTCAAACGGACGTGATCGTACAAGTGAATTTCAAACAACAGTGAAAAACTTTGCCAGTAGAAAGGTAAGCAGCGTGTGGCTTTATTTCTTATGGAAAAACTATTATTTCAATTTTTAGAATGGCTTCGATGGGCCTCATCCAGCTCCCCTTAATCGTCGTCAACATCCTCAATCTCCTGTGGAACAACGTGGCGTATTCATGCAACAAGCAAAAAGAATTGGTCATGATCTATCACAAACATTTATGAAATTAGAACAACTATCATTGAGTTAGTTTTTTTAATTTTTCCGCTATTCTCTTTTCTAAAATATTTATTTTAGTTGCTAAACAATCATCATTATTCAATGATAAATCTATGGAAATTCAAGATTTAACATTATCAATCAAACAAGATATTAGCAATTTAAATCGGCAAATTGCACAACTTCAACAGGTATATTTCTATTTCTTTCTCTATATAGACGTTTGTTTTTCTTCGCTACAGTATATGCAAGATACACATGGATCTAAATCGAAAAATACACAAGCACATTCCAATTCAGTTGTTTTTGTCCTTCAAGTAAATATTCTAAATTTTCCCTAAGAAGAAAAATAATATCATAATTTCTATTTTCTAGTCCAAGTTAGCTACTATGTCTAATGATTTTAAACAAGTTCTCGAAGCTCGAACTCAAGTATGTAATCTCGATATAGATCGATCCATTGGAAAACCTTTCGGGACAATGAAAAGAGATCTTTAGTTTTTGTATTCGAAATCGAACATCAACATTAAATAATTAATTTTGCCTTCGTTTAGAATTTGAAAGAACAAAAATCAAGACGAGATAATTTCTCGCGGAATACCGTTGCATCATCTTTGACGTCTGCTCCATCGGCTATCAATGGTATATTTGAAGAAAAATAAAATGATTTCTATTATTCTCATATTTGCTATTTCATAGGTCGACCTTCTGTACTTTTTCGTGATGAAAGTCGAACAACAAATGGAGGTGATGCTGTTATTGATATGGGTTCAGACGGATCACGTAATTCTTCCATGAGACAGCAGTTACAAGTTATTGATGAAACGGTACGATATTTTGTTTTGTGCTCGAATCCAAAATTCACTTTTGAAAACATAGGATACATATTTGGCAAATCGTTCGGAAGCGATGCAAAACATAGAACAAACAATTATTGAGCTGGGAGATATTTTTACTCAATTAGCTACGATGGTACGACAACAAGAAGAACTTGTTCATAGGTAAATAGAAGACACGAACGAGAATTTGTTCATAACGATTGATTTTATTTAGAATTGATGCAAATGTTGATGAAGCAACACAACATATCGAAGGTGCACATACAGAATTACTTAAATATCTTCGTTCAGTTACATCGAATAGATGGCTTATTATTAAAGTTTTTGCCGTGTTAATTATATTTTTTCTTATCTTTATCGTTTTTCTTGCTTGAAAGAATTATTAATGAAAAAAAAAACAACAACACAAATAATGCTCACATATATATATTTATTGGTTAATGTTTACTGTTGTATTGAAAGGAAATTCACAAAAAGAAAAACTAAATATACGTTGTCATTATTTTTGTTTTTCTTCCTTTACTCCTGTTTATCAATATTATTCACGTATTCCTACGAGGGATTAAATAAAATAATAATAAAAAAATTTCTTTTTGCAATTTCAATTTTATCAGTTTGTATAAAAATCGTTTACTACTGGAAACTATGACCTTACAAACGTTTATATAACATTCACAACTTCTAAGTATGACTGAATTCACTCAGTAGACCTTTTTTCAAAAAAAATCAAGAAAATCAATGGCAAAAGCAAACTATTAGGTTTTTTTCTTTTATCGAAGCTTGACAGCTGTTTATTTTATTTTTAAAACATTTCTTGGTATTATTGAGAAGATTTATATGTTAGGTTGTGAATGAGAGTGGATGGTGGTCATGTGTTTGCTTGGTGGTCGATTCAACGATGGACACAATCACAGCCACACCCAAATTTAATCGAGTGTTATTGCAGTTGTAATTCTCTGAATAGAGACATCGTTTTTAAATACAAAAATAAAACATAACACATCGACACGCAATGATAAGGAAATTAAATACAAGCGAAATTTTCGAGAAAAAAAACATTTAGTTACTTGCGGTTTCGACAAAGTTGAACGACACTTCTGTCGTATTAAATTAAAAAAAGTTTATATTATGCTCAGCTCATTCGTGTGCATGACTAATAAGAGTAGCTTACATCGATACGGCATGGCTTCAGTATGGATCGACTAAAGTCCAATGTTTGTCGATCGCTATTTGCGTATGATGTACACATACTGCTGAATATCCGTCCGTTCGAAAAGTATCAACACGATTTGGTTCTATTTCATTTTTGTAATAAATCATCGTTGTCGGTTTTGCGCCACACTCGTAACATTGCAATTCACCTTTTGGAATAAGATTCTGTATGCCGAACGTTAATCTGTAGTTCTTCATAAGATTTTCAAACTGATGATTGATATCGTTTATCTTGTTTTTCAGTTCTTCCAATTTATTAATTTCATGCTCAACTTTCGCTTCAATTAACTTCAAGTTTGTTTGAATCAGACGAAAATTTTCAAGGAATTTCAGCATTTCTTGACGTGCTCTGTCACTATCGCCAAATAATTCATATTTCTGTACAACAATATACATTTCACTGTTCAGTCGAACTAAATCTGCGTAGTTTGAACAAGAATAGTTTATTTTATCATTGAATATATCAGGAATAACGGTCATTTGAATAGATGAATGCCATGAATTTATTATTGTATTACCACTTTCTTCCACTGTGTTTTCAGTAACATCAAACTTATAGCAATCATTTACCATTGATTGAGTGACATTATATTGAAATTTATTGACCATGTTTCTACCATCGATATACTTAAATATTTCATCATTATGTTTTTTCAGGGTCTCTACTTGTCGTAGAATATCGTCCACTGTTTGTGGTTTTTTATTAGTGGTCATAATTCACAGATCTTTCTAAATGTATAGAATCGGTTTCTGTTGCTCATTGCAACGAATTAGTTGTAGAAAATTCTTTCAAATGTTTTTTGTTGGCGAAACGACTATTATATTTGGACGACTGGCCCATGCTGTAAATACCAAACTATTTTTAGTGGCAAACCGCAGGTATTTTTCCAGTTTTTATCACATGGATGCAAAACCTCTTTCTCCTTAACATAGACATAACTCTTATCTTACCTATTATGACTCTTCGTGAATAACCAGACCCAAAAGTCAGAACAAATCTATATATTTTTTCAGAAAAATAAAACTTTAGCTAGATATAAATATGTGAATATGAATTCGAGTCTTCACTGTAAAAAAATAGACATAGGATAATGAACCCTTTTTAGTGGTTTATTATTCTGCACCTACTTTTTACACTGGTGGCATGTACAAAAAAATGGAGTAAAACGAGAACCGTGTACAATCATAGAGGCAGTGAACGATCATTTATTTATTCGCCAACGAGTGTGTTTCTGCGTATATGTGGCATTTCAGCTGTATATTACCTTGGTACTGATTTTGTTGCGCTGTTTTCTTCAATTAAAACGATGGGCAAGAAAAGTCTTGAATGCAATATTTCTTATCGCTTTTGTATTTTTCTACGCGGTGAAAAATATTCACTCGAAATTGTCATGTGCAAATAAATATATTCTGTTTTAGAAGAAAGAAAGAGTATTGCATCAGACATTTTTTTTTAAATTTCGCTCTTTTATTGTTACACTCGGAAGTGCTTACAAGAGTTTCCGTAAGAATTTACAGCTGGGTGTGTGGGTGCGGGTGTGAGACCATGGTCTTCTTTCTTAGAACACTAGCACCATAACACCCACACCCACACCCTCAAGTACCTGAACAGGTCGTCAATAAAACAATTCGAATGAGAAATGGAAAAATAAATCATGATCACGGTAAACCAGCATTTTAATATTCTATTAAACTTATATATTTTACATATAATAGATTATGCAACAATCAATACTCATGAACATACCTTAATACAATTCTATTGAACTTCTTCATTTTTATTAACCACAAACTATATACGCATAATTTATTCTTGATTTCAATTAACACTCTTTCGAGCTATCAGAGAAGTCAACGATCATAAATTTGCAAACGAATCTCAATAATAATTGCGAACATAATAATCATATAGCATACATATACTCTGGCACAAATCTTGAAACAGTGCTAATATATCACGAAATATAATCTAGAGAAATTCCTACAACGCTTTTTTCAACAGATACACTATTTTTAACAATTGAGTTCACTCGATACATCTACACCTAACTTAAAGTTAATATTGCAGTTTGAACACAGACACATGAACAACACGAAAATCCTCTTCTTTACGTAAAATTTAACAGAATTCTACATCGTTGCAAATACTTTCATTGATATAGATCACTCAACATGGTGGATATTTGCTCTTTGCAACAAAAAAATACCATACTGTACATCTTCCTGAACAAGATATCATTTTGCAGTGGAAAAGCTAGCGAAGTCTACATCTTCCCGAAGAAGATATCGTTTTCATTACGCAAAGTAACCAAACGGCACATCGTCTTTAAAGATATATGATTTAAATTAGCGACGCTCACTCATCTATTAAAACTTGTTTTTTTAAATTTTAATTCACTTCGCGTGCTAGAAACTTTATTTATCGTAGACACGATAAATTTTTAAAAGTATGGTTTAATTTTCCCTAGAACTAAATCATCCTTGACACATATATTTAACAAAATCTACCATTATTATATTAGCTTTTATCGATTTTAAATCGTTTTCATCAAAACTTTAAAAGCTTTAAAGAAATTTACCTTTTCAACAATGAAAACTTTCAATGAACCTCGAAATTATAACTTTTTTGTCAATAAATATCAACTTAAACGAGTTTTGTTTTTCGCGAAATAAATAAAGTAATTAATGAAAATAGATCGAAATATGTCGAATATTTGACCATTCAAAAACATCAAAATAATTACTCAAATAAGAAACAAAAACAATTATAATTCAATAAAGAACTCGTTGAGTTTATTATTAAGAAAAAT
The DNA here is from genome assembly GCA_900239745.1 of Rotaria magnacalcarata. Classification (NCBI taxonomy): domain Eukaryota; kingdom Metazoa; phylum Rotifera; class Eurotatoria; order Philodinida; family Philodinidae; genus Rotaria; species Rotaria magnacalcarata. Next base: position 4,644 of record OENM01001718.1, on the reverse strand, counting down.
ATCTCATAAAAAACTATTAAAGAATTGTGACAATTGAAATAAAAAAAATGATATCGAAATGAATTAATTATTCTTCCAACATCAATTTATAATAAGTGACAATGAAAACAAATATGCTTATATTGTCGAAGACTGTTCCCATCTATAATATTTTCTCGTTTTATTTTATCTCTTTTATACAATTTCACTTTTGGGTGTGGGTGTGGGTCTTCTCTTCATCGTCATATTAACCCACACCCACACTCGTTTCTTGATCAACTGATTTGCGGCCTTCGGTCATGGGTTCGATCCCCGTCGAAGTGAATCTTTTCTTTTCTGTTTGTTCATCGAAAGCCGAAGGAAGAAAAACAGTATTGTCTAAACCTTGGAATCATACAACACTATCAAAAGGCTGGGGCATGATTCTCATGAAATCGAGTATAACTGGTAACTGGGCAGTTACCAGTTACCAGTTACTTTTGCTTGGTAACTGACTCAAATCAACGAAATTATTGCGTTCAGACTATCCAGTTGGGTGGGGGAAATCCCGCACCTGTTTTTTAAAATAATGGTTTACCTTTCTCCTTCGATGAATGCTGTAGTCTATGAATGAGCTTTTTATATCACTTGTTTGCAGGATATGAAACTATTAAAAGTTCATTTATTTTCTATCAGTCAACTTTGTCCTGTTACAATTCTTTTTAGTTTTTATCATAGACTAAGTAGTTTTAAGTTTTCAACTGCGCCCAATTTCATCTTGAGCCAATCTGTTATCACGTGCACCATCTTGACCATTTGCAAAATAATTCCGACTTTCACCTTCATTCGTTCTGGTTGATGCTAACAAATTGACCCTGAATATTTGAAATTTCTACATACTTTTCAATCCGGTTTCTGCACACAGGACAGAGAGCAGGTTCAGTCGCCATTTTGGTCGCACATTTATGGCAAAACCCATAGTGTCCGCAGGGATAGAAAGCAAAATGACGTTTCTCAGTCGCGCAGCTGGCACATATATCATAGTCGATGGCGGCCAAACGTCTCCAATAGTTGGTGTCACTCGTTCTTAAGTTCATTTGTATCAATTTATGAAGACAACTTGAGCAAAACGGTTTTCTATGATTATTAATTTTCACCTGGATTATCGAAGCATGATTGTTATTTCCTGCGTTCAAAGAACTTTCATCAGTGAGACAACAACAGCAAATACTGTAGTAAAGCCTGGACGGGTGTTTATTAATTAAACCAAGAAGTCTGTAGTCAGATAAAAGCTTGTGAAACGTTGAACACATATCAACTGTTTTCTGTTCCATAGCATTTTCGACATCCTTCAAGAACTCATCAATCATATCAGGCGAAGGTTCGTTTGAAGTACTGTCGTCATTATGGAAAGGTCCTAGCCATGTGCGATTTATAGACCTCTGAAATAGGCCGAAATGTGATGTGTTGCGATCATACAAGACTTCCGAAGTACAATGATAGCTTTCATGATGACGTTTGTCTTTTCGACAAAACACGATATGGTTCTCGTTTTTGGGATGTCCTAAACCGAAGTAAATTTCCTCACACGGTGTAGACGATTGAAGATGGGACCAGAGTACTTTCAAACGTAGCTTGCAATCTTGACGTATTTCGTCGCTAAGCGTATACGAAGGCGGCAGCGTCCTTGTATATGATCGAGCAAGCACCTTCATTGCAAAACGACGACAGTAGTGGTACCAAAGTCTCGGATGAATTTGAGCCTCGCGATCGTACAACGCGTGAAAGAGAACTAGTACCGATTTGTCTACAGCAGTAATATTCTTCGTAAGGGTTAAGTAATATAAACTAGACAAGTTGATTACTTCGCCTCGCGGTATCTCACTCATCAATTTCTCAATTAAATCCAGCCACGCATTGAGAGTAAGTAAACGAAAGTATTGTTCTTGGTGGATTCGTATCAAATGCTTCTTTAATTTGGTTATCTGCTGGCTGAATTCATTTTTATCTTCCACCGACTCCCCTTTGCTAGTCTTTGATGTTGTCTTTTCTGGAAAACGAAAGCAAATTATATCTGAAAAAAAGTTGCTCAATTTCTGAAAGCCAGGTTGCTTTTTAAACGTTTCAGTAACTTTGTCGACTTCGAAAGTGGAGCCCGGTCGTGCTAAATTACAAATACAGATAAGCGCAGGCTTCCAATGAATTGTATGTTGGGATCTTGCGCGTTCCGCTATAGTAATACAGCGTTCTAAGTAACTGCACGAGGTAAATCTATCACAAGCCACCAGTATCACGACATTGCTTATGGAGTAAGCAAGTTGCGGAAAGAACTTTTCAACGCTCTCTCTTCGTTGGACTATTTCTTCATCATAATAGCTGCAATTCCATTCAGGTCTTTGCTTGCGATCCTGTTTGAATTTCAGAAGAGGATTCTGGCTACTTTTTTCGCCTTCGTAGTCCAACAGGTAGGTGCTGGTAGGAAATGACGTAATATTCTCGGCTTTGAAGCACGTAATATTGCATGAAGTAGGGCTTTCTGTACCCGCATCTCCGATAAATGGGGCGCCCAAATCTTTATCATCGAGTGACAGTAGTTCTCGAGTTGTGAAAGTCTTACCGTTGCCAGTATCACCAATAATACTTATAGCAAACACATTTTGTGCTGAGCTAGCAGTCACAGATGTTGGTGTGTCACTGCGTGTCTCACGCAGTTCCTGAAAAGCTTCGCCGGGCTTCAATTTCCATTCTCCATTTTCATATTCTAAGCAGATTAACTCGTGTCGCATATGGATAGTACTAATGTCAATCGTTTGTTCCATATTGGCCGATCGATTAGGCGAATCAAATTGAAAATAGTAAATCCTTGTCGGCACCCCGCAGTATATCTACTGGCCAGATCAAAATCGTTTTGCTAGAGGTTACACACTTACAGTCTTGAGTTACGTGTATAACTGGTAGGCTTTACTTGTTTGCGATTTGAGGTGTAAGAAACACTTTTTAAGTGATGAAGAGTAAATGAAACTTGTCGAAAGCGTCACCTTAAACAAAGGAATGAAGATAACAATAACTCACATTATCGACTCATTATCGTTTCCATTTCGGTAACTTAAACCGACTTATATAGTTAGATGAATTATTAAGATGACCTCAAGCATGTGGCATATTCTCACATAAATCAGTCTTCTGTTCTAGTTTATTTTTGTTTTCTCGGATCTGCTTTATATTTTTCATGTATAGACAGGTATTGCACTAACTGTTCTCTCTCGTTTTTAGGTCAGATGATTCATGTTTGTATAGTTCTTTGTAGTCGAGTATGTCGTCAACCGGAAGATGTGATCGATGTGGGTGACTCTTCTTCTGATTCATCTTATGCACCTTTTTCTCATTTTTAAGGCCATTTTCATTTTATCTCTTCTATCGAGAATACTGCAGATCATTTGCACGAAATAACGCCTTCCATGTTCCACGTACTGACTTTAGAGTACTGGTATACAGTAATGTCGCAAGTACTGAGTATAGTATCCGCAGTATTGCAGTACTGATACAGTAATTATTTTTAAGGAACCTAGAAATGAATAAGCAAGGATTTCATGTCACTTCTCAGGTCGACCGTTCCCGACGTCGGAACTGTTATAAACCGACGGGAAAGTCGCCAAAAAATACAGTAGCGTAGAAGCAGAAAAGCTGATTCGGATATTCGACTTTTCTTCGAATATTCGGATAGTCGAATATCTGAATATCAGAAAACGAAGGGTGTGGGTGTGGGCGTGGGGTGCGGGTGTGGNAAAATTCTACGCGTTTTTAGGCGTTATTTTGTTGAAATAAGTGACTTGATAGAGGAAAAACAAGTATAATCCGTACACTTACATTGCTTATGAATTATCTCTATAGTTTTAAACAAAGTGAGTGTACGGATTACACTTGTTTTTCCTCTATCAAGTCACTTATTTCAACAAAATAACGCCTAAAAACGCGTAGAATTTTTAACGAAAATAAAATCGCAAAAATGTGCGATTTTTATTCGTTTTTTCGCGTCATTTTTCGTTGCTTGTCTGACTGGGTATATGCTCTTTTTCTCACAAGAAAGTATTAGGGTGTGAGTGTGGGCGTGGGTGTGGATCAATCTTCTTTTTATTGGCACCCACACCCACACACCCACACACCCACACCCACACCTACACCCCTACGGCGGGAAATGACCAGATCTGAGAGTTTTTCCGGTGAAATCATGGAATCAGTATCCCATAAGAGGTTCCGGTGATCGGTTCCAGTTTATTCCTGTTATTTCCGGCTACAGAACAAGATCATCGGATGCGGTTGCCGTTTCCAGCACGTTTCCCGACAACGGTTCCCACAGTTTAAGTCCGTAGTAGGATCCCATTACGTTTCCTGTTGTTTCCACACCCGATACTTGATCAGGTTCCCGACGTTTCTTTCTCAGATAAAAACTCACCGGATCATTTCGTTTCTGTGGCCGATTATGGAGTTCTGATCCGCTCGTTTCGAGACTGGATAATTATTTGTCAGATCATGCCGTTTCCGTTCCAGCTAAAATGATCGTATCGCTTTGCGGAACGATCAGATATAAAATTCTCATATAGGTTCGATTCTCATCATATTTTATAGTCCTATAGCCTTTAAAATTAAAGACGAGAGCGAGCAAATATGCTGAGAAATCTTTTTGAA
>OENM01001717.1:6079-28119 GCA_900239745.1 Rotaria magnacalcarata | reverse complement strand
CACTGGCTAGTTTTCAAGTTGAGACGTGTTTCTTCCGCTTTAAACGGTTTTCAACTTCTTGAATCTTATTGTTTGTTCGAATAATATGAGGTCAACCTGGAGACGTTGAGAGTTCAATAGAACCGGTCTCGGCGATCATTCTGCACCATTGAAAACCCTGAATACGACTAATGGCACCTTTCAAATCTCGAAATATTTTGGTGAGGTTTTTTCCATTTTGATGTTTGGAAATGACCAATTTTCGGAGGTCTTTACTTTTCATGATAACAAAAGTTTTCGTAGAAGAATCTGAAAAACACGAGTACATGGATTTGTAGAGAATTGAACGGAGAATCTTTTGGAAGACAATTTGTATCGATGGGGGGTGAAAACCGGCGGAGTTATAGGCAAAACAAAAAAAGTCCAATTCTTTATGCGCCACCCGTTACAATCCCATATACTTAGTATTTGCGATCATATTATCTTGAACAGGAAAAACTACGATTTATTTCTATTAATTCTGTTACCCTTTTCAGTCGCGGCGAGTCTCTGCATATAAAACAGTGTTGACCACAGAAAATACAGTTAAGAATTTCCGAAAAAATCTCCATCATGTAGTCTACGAAAGAGAAAACTGTTTGAAAATTCTTCAAATTAAGTGTAATATTCACGCATTTTTGTTTTATTTTAGTTCTATATTTTGATATTTTGACTGTCAAAGGTGGGCTCTGATACGAAATACAAATCATATTCAGAATTAGCACAAAAACAACTACATTGAATAGTTGAGATCTTCAGTGACTATTTTTTCCTTCGAAATTTGTCCCATGGGAGGAAACAGGAAAGAAATCAAGAAAATATGTCTCAGAGGAGAAAGCCGATCGAGCATTGTCGAGAAAAACAATTTATTGAAATATAAGCTATTTTATGTATTTTTCATGGTGACCTTAAATATTACGTTTATAGCTTACTGTAGAGTTGACCTTTGACCGTCAAAATAACGAAATAGAGCATTGGAAAAGAAAATTGTTGTAAGAATTAGTTTAGATCTCTCAGTGTGCGACAAGTATGAGCGCCCCATACACTCATTTTGAAGAGTTTCTGAGTAGTATATTTTTTATACTTTTAAATTGCAAACAATTTCATTAAAATTTTAGTATCTAAACACATTTTGTATGGTCGATACTATTTATTGCATGGAGACTCATTACAAGTGAGAAAATTATTCGAGAATTATATTTTTTCCTGTCAAAATATGGTGCTCAAAAATGTTTAGTACATGAATATATGGCTTGCGAAGAGCTTCATAAAACCGTATATGTGAAAATTTTGTGCACACTATTGTTTGATACCACATGAGTACCGTGCTCAATAGTTGATCATGTTTAGAAAGATTCTATTTGTCTATTAGTGAATTGATTCTAATGTCATCGCAATCTTATGAAATCAAGAGTCACCATTTATAGGATTTGCTGCGCTGTCACTTGATGTGAAATGTTATATATTGCGTTGTTTAATTGTGAATACATCACCTGATTATATCGATTAGCTAAGTACGTTTTCTAGGGAGCAATGAAACGTTTTGATGGTAAACAATTAGTAAACGAATGTTATCCTGTTCATCGATTTCGATAAACTATTGAAATCTAGTTATTTTTTGAATTAAGAGAATATGAGGAACTTCGTTTTACATTTGGCGAGTAATTATTGTTACTGGGTATCGTAAATGAAATAATAGAGAAGAAAAAAATAAATAAAGGCGTCGTTATGCTTTTCTTTTCTCTTTTCATCAAGAGAAAGAGAAAGTCAAGGCCAATACGAAGTTCGGCTATTTTCTTATTTTTTTCTTCTTATTGCTTATATTAGACTTGGTACGTATGATAGTTCGTATTTAAACGGATCAATTTTTCGACATGAAATCGGTTAAATTAAAAGATTTGATAAAACATTGCATTTTGTTTTTTCTAATTGATTCGATCATGCGAGGGTTTTTAAGTTTATTGCAATCTACATGAGTCTATTACTGTTTTCAAACAAGAAGAAAGAGTAACGTGCATAGCGTACTGTTAGATACATAGTCATTACGATTTATCGTTTCTTTTCTATTTACACACAATTCTATGAGAATATTATTGAACGTACATTTTCTGATTATTATAGGAAGCGATATAAATTATTTTTTTCTGGCAAAGAAAAATGTTCTCTAAATAATATATTAACTACAGTATGTCATCAGAAGGCTGCTTGAAAACATCAATTGCAATTTTACCACCTGTGTCACCATCGCCTCAATTATTTTCATCACGACAAACTGGAAAAAAAAGTCGTCAACGTATTGAATCGAATGCCAGCATTGATTGTTCTACGCATACCGTTGTACATCGTACAACATCATGGCGATGGGTTATTGTTTTCTCATCGTTTTGCGTTCATTTTGTTGCTGATGGTGTTCTATTTTCGTTCGGTATTCTAATGCATATGATTAAAGATGATCTTAATATTCCATTGCATAAAGTTGGTATTATTGCGTCATTATTCATTAGTTTACCTCTACTTTTAGCACCACTATCTAGTGCGTTAGTTAACAAATTGGGATGTCGACTAGTTACTATGCTCGGTGGATTTCTCTGTTCAGTAGGTTTAGTTTTGGCTTCATCAATGGGGAATTTTTTCGGTGCTTTGGTTGGAATTGGTATATTTTGTGGTATGAAAATAGTTGTTTAGAATTTAATTTTTTTCCCATTTTGGCATCTATTAAAATAGGAGTTGGTCTATCATTTGTTTATGTTCCTGCAGTGGTTATAGTGGCACATTACTTTGATGAAAATCGTGCTATTGCAACAGCTATTGCTGTTGGTGGAACAGGTTTGAACTCGATAAAAATCTTGCAAATCATTTCAAATCAATTTTTAGGTCTCGGAAATGCTATTGTTGCACAAGTTATTCATGCATTGAATGATTATTATGATGATTGGCGAGAAACAACTTTATTTTTGTCCGGAGTACTTTTTACAATTGTTGGATTCGGTGCACTTTTTCGACCTGTAGAATTTTCATTACGTCGTAAAAGTAAAAGTTTTCATCATGCAATGCCTGATACTCTTCGAATACCAACATTTATGACTTCGACTGAAAGATTGCAATCCTTTATACAAAAAATGGATAAACAACGTGCATCAAATCAAGCGAATCAAATCGTTGACATATCAAAGTCAAATAATGAAACAAATAAATTAGGTTTATTTGATTCATATTCAGCTGATGATATTACAGAACTTAGAGATGGATTAATTGATAATGTTGATGAGCAAATACGTCACGAAGAAATGTCTAAGATTAAAAATTTTTATACACGAAGAAGTCAAACAGAAAATAATCCAAGTGTTGCAAAAATAGGTTCCATAGAATGTTTTTCTACTCATTTTCTTCCTGTTGAACAAGATACTGTATTATTAGAAGTATATAATCAACCATTAAGTCAAAAAGATATTTTCTATCGTGGAAATGTACCATCGAAACTCGGACATTCATCAAGAAAAAGTTGTCCAAATTTACTTCAATATTACGTTTACGAGGAATCATTAGCCACAATATCTGATGATGATGATGATGATGATGATGCTGTGGATTCAATTCATAGTCATCATAAACACATGCTATTCTATCACAAAGGTTTATCATTTCTTCATACACTACGACGAATGTTAGGCTTACAGCTATTTTCCGATTATCGTTATTTAATTTTCTTTATATCGCAATTCTTATTTTATTTATTTTATGATTTAGTTTATCTTTTTCCAAGTAAATTTAATTTTTTTAAAAACTAATTTATGCTCTTAAATCTTTTTGCTTTATTTATTCTAGTCGATTACGGTGAATCAGTCATTGGTTATTCAAAAAAACAAATGACTATGTTAGTTACTGTACTTGGTTTCGGACAATTTTTTGGACAAATAATGTTTGGACTTTTAGCAAACTATTCGCGTATCAATGAATTAATACTTTATGATGTTGGTGCGGCACTCTGCGGACTTGCTAGTTTGCTTATACCATTTGTTGTTTATTCATATCCTGCATTAATTATGATAATTCTACTTTTTGGACTTTCAATATCAGCTAATTATGCATTAACATCGGTTATTCTCGCCAATATGTGTGGTTTAGAATTATTGACATCCGCTTATGGACTTATTTTACTTGGACAAGGTGTATCATCATTATCCGGCCCAATTGTTGGAGGTAAAAAAATTCTAGAACTTCCTAGCGGAAAATTTGTTATTTCAGAATAAAAGCAAAATAAACTTTTTTTCAACAGTTGCGTACCGGTGAAAAGAAATATTAGAATTTTACACATCCAATATTATAGTAAGAGAATAGAAAAAATTATCCTAACTCTGAAAAAACGACAAATAATTTTTGGGATACTCAATTATTTGGAAGAATGGGACGTTTTGATTTTCTTTATTGCATGCAATATCTACTTGAGCATCTACATACTACGACCTTATTTTCATCCATTGGATTGTTAACTATCTAAATCGCATTTTTTAACAGGAAATTTTCAGCTATATAAATGAAGACAAATACTTTGATTTTTCTTTTAGGTTTGATTGCCGAAAAATATGGTTATAAATCATCATTAATCCTAGCTGGTATATGTATGGGTCTATCTGGAATGGTAACATTAGTGATACCTTTAATTCAACGATTACGTAATAATCAAGAAGATAAAAATAATGAAAAAACGATCAAAACAAGTGCCACAAGGAGTAGATCAGATCATTTCGGTTGATAATAAATCCGAATACATGTCGTTTATTTTATTTTTGGTGATTTTGCTCGAACTATTTTCTATGTCGTACCCTCAGAATTTTTCTAAATAATTTCTTGTTTATAATATCCTCGTTTAGTTTATTTTTCTATTGAATTCCTCCAGTCGTAGAACTAGTAAAAGTATTTTTCGGCGATCAAATGCACCTGTGACATTTATTTTATGTAATCTTTGTAATACTTTTATTTGTAATATATTGATATATATATATATATATTTATAAATAAACTGTCAGAAATCTAACAATTTTCTCAAAATTTTCTTCATATGAATCAAATTAAAAGCAATTCAAATATTCACAAATCTAAACTTATTACCAAGAAAGCAGCGCCGCCTATAAAAACTGTCTGCTTACTGGGGTTAATATTCACCCATTTAGAAAATATTTTTACCAGTTTAAATAAATAATAAATATGAAGGATTATAAAGAAATATATGATTCATTTTTTGATTAGATCTTTGAGATATCAGCATCATTTTACTTTTCGTATGGCATCCAGTTGTACTGCTTATAATGTTTCCATACCAGCTGATACGATTCCAACTGCAGAAACAAAAATAAAACTTGCAGATAAAATTTCGATTTCTCCTCTTGGTAAGTAGAAATATATTTAATAAGAATGTACGATGACATCTGTTGAATTCGGTAGTTTTGGGTACTTGGGCTTGGGGTGATAAGACAGTATGGTCTTGGAATGATGAATTAGATGCAAAAGCAAAAGAAGCTTTTGATATGTCTATATCGAAAGGTATTAATACGTTTGATACGGCTGAAGTATACGGTAAAGGTGAAAGGTAACAAGATATAGAAACATAAAAATAAGAATTCAATCAAGTTTTATTTTTCAGTGAACGTTCAATAGCTCGATACAAAAAAGATCATCCTAATGCAAAAGATATTGTTATTGCTACCAAATTTCTTCCGTATCCTTACAAGTTATCTTATCCAAGTTCACTGATCAATGCGCTTCGAGGAAGTTTGGAAAAATTGCAGGTATTAAACTAATCCAAGTAGGTTGATTATGATTAAATCATAAGCAATTAAAATTATTGATGCTTAAAAAAACGATCGATCATCAATTTTTTCATAAAATAGTAAATTTTAATTAGTTCTGGTACAAAGAGATTGAACTTATGATAATTTCAACTAGAAACAGGTTTGCTGTTTGTTTTCTTGTGTGTATGTTCTCCAACTTTGAGTATTAATATGAAAACTTGCCAAAAAATCAATCTCGTCGAGCGTATTAGCTTCTTAATAGTCGAACCAATAGACAAATTGAAAGTTTATTCATTTTATTTCAGGTTGATTGTGTTGATCTTTATCAAATACATGGTCCTATTCATCTACGTTCAATTGAAGTTGTTGCTGATGCATTAGCAGAAGCAGTTAAACTTGGTTTAACCAAGACAGTTGGTGTTTCAAATTATTCAACAGGCGAAATGATTAAAATGTACGATTGTTTACAAAAACATGGTATTCAACTTGCATCAAATCAAGTTGAATATTCTATTCTTCGACGTACACCAGAAACATCTGGACATATTGCTGAATGTCATAAACGAGGTGTTGCTGTTCTTGGATATTCTCCTCTTGTAAGTGAAGAAGTTATTATTGTTTTGAACGTTCATCATACTATTATGCTTGTAAAAATTCATGTTTTCTTGGTCATTAGGCTATGGGTCGTCTTACTGGAAAATACTCAGAAGCCAATCCACCACCTGCTGGTCGCCATTTTTCTAATGTGAACATGAACGAATTAGAACCATTATTGGCAACAATGAGACGTCTCGCAGAAAAATACAATGTTAGTGTTTCCTCGGTGGCTTTGAATTATGTCATATGTAAAGGTAAAGTATCTTCGATCATAGTCCATACACCGTGAAGTTTATTATATGTTAGAAGCATTCATATTTTTCACTAAACACTATTCAAGTATCAACTAGCAAACTGATCGAGGCTAGAGAAGCCTTTGAAAATTACTTGTAATACGTTGGATTACATCTCAAAGTTTCTGTAAAATAAATTATTTTCATGAAGAAAAGAAGAATGATTCTTGTTTTTCGCTTAACAATGCGAGTAGAGAAAAGAAAGATTGCTAATTGTATAATATTTCTTTCAAAGGTGTGATTCCACTTGGTGGTGCTCGAGATGGCAAGCAAGCTGAACAAAATGCCGGTGCTTTAGGATGGCGTTTGAAAAATGAAGAAATCACTGAAATCGAAAGTCATACATTTAATACAATTCCTTCGTTCTGGCATCGATTTTGGCAACATGGCTGAGCGATCGATCAATTTTGTTTTTGTATTAGCTATTTTTTTTTATATCTGATGATTTATACTTATTCATAGATTTTTTATGGTTCCATTTATTTAAACGCATGACTGCAAAATAAAAATATCGAACATTTTATGGATTCGATTTTGATTATTTTTCATCTAAAATTGGAAACTATTGCACGACAGATAAATCCTGGTAGTTATATGAAAGCTTTCAATTTCAAGATGAACTATATTCTTATTGAAATAAATTCATATAAATAAACTCAATAGTTTATGGCACGAGATTTTAAGCATCAACCATTAATTAGTTTCTAGGGATTAGAACACATGAAAATGTTATAATAAAGTAAAACGTTATAGGGTTTTTAAATTTTGTGAAAAATCTTTCTTTCATTTTAATTTAATCTCTCATCACAAAGATTCAAATATAAAGTGAAGCAAAGCATGTTTCTTGTTTCATCGATGATTATGGCAATTGTAAATAGGTATCTTATGAACTCGGTAGCTCTCAAATCTCATTTGAAAGACAAACCGTTATAGTAAATACTGTCGTTTATGGAATGATATGGTATTCTAATTGCAAGATACTCTTTAATTGTATATTTCTACTATGTTACACGATAAATCCCATAAGTCAGCAGATAATTCGATTTTGCTATCGTGTAATGCAAAGTCTGCGTACTATTGATACACTTTCAAATATGATTTCATCACTAAGATCCCACATTTATCTTCAACTATTTCTTGCCATAAGTAGACTTGTTTTTATCACCATATGCACAAACTTGCGTAATTAAGTAAGCCGATGAATATGACAATCTCATTGAAATCTTGAATTTCTATTGTCCTAATATCCACTTTGATTATTCAATCGACATCAATAGATACATACCAAAATGATTGCATCAGTTTCCAGTAGATGAACAATTTGTATAGTAGTTATAAAGGCTATATTACGAGTTTAACTAGTCACTTAAATTGCTCATTGATGTTAGAGGAAAAATGAGACAATTATTTTCTAGTTCTTCTTAAAGTATATTTGTATTGATAATAATTGCCACTAACAAAAAAGATCTATCAATAATGTTTTAAAAATTCGATTATATTTATACATGATTGTTCTCTATCTCAAACATGTCAACGACATTAAACGAAACACTTGTTCTTTAAATGTAAATTCATTTCAAGAGTGGAAACGCGAAGTTTAATGAAGTTACTGTTCAAGCAATAATTCAAATAACAAATAAAATCAGTATTTTTGTTGGAATCACGATATGAGACTAGATATTTAGTTTGTTGACTAAATCGGTTTATAACTGCAAAACTAACATTAATTTCCACTTCATTGGTACGAATTAAAGTCATTTTACTTAGTTGTATTCTCATTGATGTTTGAATATGCATGTAAAAAACAACAAAGATGAATAGTATAGTCGTTGGATATGGATATCACGCGAGATATGCTAAATGTAATACGTTCAATGACACCGATTGTTGTACACAGAACAATTAGAATCAAGTATTGATCAATTCTACACCAATACTTGCTCTGAATAGAATCACTGCTTATTCGAATCAATTTTGAACAAAAGATTTGAGTATAGATTATGAAATTAATCAGTTCTTAAGGTGCACCAAGGACAAGAATGGAGCACATTTTTTTAAATATTTTTTACATCATCTGATAGAGCTCGCGATGCTGATTCCGAATATATGCTTTTTAATTATCTTAGAAGCTATTTTGGGCGAAAAATTGTTAAAATACTGACCCGCCAAAAAAAGTTAAAATATTCACTATTCACGAAAAAATTGAAAATTTGACCTATTTTTTGACACTATAGGTTTTCTAAACCAATTTATTCGGATTCAGCATCAAATTTTGAGTAAACTGATCATAATTTATTTCATTTTCTTTTACTTAAAAATACTTGAATTGCTGTACAAGATTGAGCTAATGGCCATTGACGCACATTGACGGTTCAATCTTAAAAATCTATCTTCTTTTTTGTTTTAATTGATAGAATTCTCATTCACGTGCCATTCGAACCATCAGTTGACAAAGAAAAAATCTGAGTATCCTCATCTCGAAATAATTATCTTCGGTGGCGAAAAATTGAACTCACAAAAAGTGAAAACATACACTATACAATCATTAATCTTGACTTGTCTTTGGAGTTTTTTTTAAATCTTAGTTCTATTTTAATTAAAGTAGCTTTTTTTGTTTGTACAGTTGGGCGTGTAAGTGTAGGTGTGGGTGTGGTTTAAGAGAAGACTAACACCCACGCCCACATCCCATCCACCGTTTAGCGACGGCATTTCGAGAAACTTCACGCCTTAGACTACCTCGCCGTTTAGGCATAATGATCTTTATCAAATTATAATGAAAAGAGTTAATTTTTGAAAAGTCTTGATCTATATGTGAATGTTAAACGTATAATTGAGATATTTTAAAAGAAATAACAATTAGTGGTTGTACAGTGTATTTTTTCACTTTTTGTGAGTTCAATATTTCTCCACCGAAGAAGATTATTTCGAGATGAGGATACTCAGATTTTTTCATGAATAATGAATTTTTTAACTTTTTTGGCGGATCAGTATTTTAACAATTTTTCGTCGAAAATAGCTTCTAAGATAATTAAAAAGCATATATTCGGAATCAGCATCGCGAGCTCTATCAGATGATGTAAAAAACGTTTTAAAAACGAAAGTACTCCATTTTTGCCCTTGGTGCACATTACTAATCTTAATACTATCAATTGTTTTCTTCTAGGATTTTTTCTGAGAGAAATAGACAGTTTGACAATTGTTTGACGTAATCCTAATGGCATGTTCATATCTTTTGAATAGAGATCAAATATTTTTTAAACTATGGATAATCTCTCAAGTTGCACGATACACGAAATATTTCTCTCGATAATATCCACTCACGAAGAGCTAAAAGAAGCTTCGAAGAAATCCTAGAAGTTCATTATGCGTGGTAATTCAGTAAAATTTTCATTAATGTCGATCAATTTTTGCGTGCTATTTATTATCTCTACGATTAAAAGATAAGAGAGAGAGAGAGAGAAATAAAATTCAATAGCTAATAAATAAGTAGGCGATTGTAGCACGTTATATAGAAACCCATTCCATTGAAACTATCATTCTGTCGCATTCATATCTTTCTATTTAGTTGAAACATCATTATGACTTCTATCATGCAGCTGTTTTGCATAATCGGTAAAAGTTTCTTTTACCATACAATTGTTAGTATTCTTCATTGTTATCTATTTAAGGTTTGGCACTTATACCGTTCATTATCTGCACACAACAGGACAAATTGCCAATATCATCATCTGAAGAGCAAGTTACATTAGAGAAACGTCTCCTTGATTCTAATTCGCTTCCATCGATTCCGCTTTTCCGTGGATCAAATTTAGGCATCTTTGTCAAGAAACGTCCACATAATACAGTTCATGATGATGCTACCATGCGCCGAAAAGAACCTTATTTAACATCATTTAACAATGAGAATATTTTAGCTAGAGTATTCAAGAACAACGAACAATATCAACGACGTTTTGAAGATTATCCAGAACACCCTGGTCCAATATTAGGTTGATAAAGACTTTTCTTATGTACACAGCTAACGTAAAAAAATTGTAAAAGTAAAGAAAAAGAAACATCTTTACTAGTG
Organism: Rotaria magnacalcarata; assembly: GCA_900239745.1. Classification (NCBI taxonomy): domain Eukaryota; kingdom Metazoa; phylum Rotifera; class Eurotatoria; order Philodinida; family Philodinidae; genus Rotaria; species Rotaria magnacalcarata. The sequence goes on along the minus strand of OENM01001717.1, from coordinate 17,353 downwards.
TGCAATATTCTGATGAGCACTACAATAAAAACTTATCAACACATATTTTAATTAGCTATTCCCAGTAGTAATCATGAATAGTTGTTCAGAGCTTTGAAAGAATAATATTGATACGAGAAACAAATGTTGAATTTTTCATACCTATTGTCTTTTGCAAACTATTATATTCATAGGTTATTTCATCACACGACAAGTTGATTATCATGATAATTTTTTCTCTTAGATAGCAAATATGTTAAAAGCGAGTCATTTAAAAATATCGAACAAATAAGATTATCCCATCCGATACAATGCTAGCCCGTAGCCATGATTTGGTTACTGTTAAATGCAAAAAAGAAACATACACCACTCATGTATTGAAAAGTAACTTGATACAATGTGGGTTTGTTGTTACTGCCTTTTAAAGAAGCCTGCAGATATTTGAAAGTACTAAATATCGGGTGGCCCAGGTTAAATGTCTCGCTCAGTGTTTTTTCAATAACTTCATCGTTTTCATTTTCTAAGCTTTCGTTTTTTTCCAAAAGATTCACCATTCAATTCTCTACAAGGTTGATACTACAATTTATTCTGTTGAAAGTTGAGGAAAAAAATTATAAAAAGAATATTCAGCAAGTATAACAGTATCAACTTTCAAAGCTGGAAAATAGCTTTTGCTGATTTTTTTCGTTGGTCAGTAACGATAAAAATTAAGCAATGCAGATATTTTGTAGCCTTTGAAAAGCTCCATCTTTCGATCATAATTCAGAAGTTTCCACATTCAACCATGTAATGCGCACTCTAAGTATCTTCTCTTTCAGATTTGCGAGAATTTAGCTCTTTCGATCTGTAATTTCGATACTCCTAGGAAAAAAACGCAGATAAGCCAAAATATCATTCTTTGCATTCGTTTTTTCCATTTGGATCGAAATGGCCTACTGTAACAAAGTCAAACGCGAAATTTGAGTTTTAATTTTTTTTCTTTAATTCAACTAGTGCCAAATATCTGATTTAAGCTATTTTGAAGGAATTTTTAAAGTCAGATTTTTCGATCTTCCATTTGATTCCAACGAGTTCTGAGCTACACGACAAGAAAGAGTACACTTCAAAGTACTCAGTAATATCTTTGCTTCTGTTTCGTTTTGTGTGCCATTGTAAAAAATTTACAAAGTTTGTTTTAAAAGTAACTTTGAAAGGTGGTGCTGTCATACCTGTTAAATATTCACTTTTTTTATTTTTTTCCTCAACCATCAACAGAAAAAATTGCAATATCAATCTTGTAGAGAATTGAATGACAAATCTTTTGGGAAAAAAACTAAGGTCTAAATAATGAAAACGATGAAGTTATTGAAAACCCACTGAGAAGGACATTTAACCTGAACCACCCGATAAGTCGATTTTTGAGACTTACAAACTGCCGGAACTTTTGACTCTTGTATGACTTTGTAGAAAATTATATTGATTCTAATTATATTAAATACTCAACTGATAGTATTTAAATCAGATCTCCCAGAACAATAATGAATCTGCTGCATTGAGATAAAATACAACGATCAATCAATATTTTGTCGAACTACTTTATTTTCAGACGTCATTATGAAAATTATTAAAATATCATAGACGTCAAAGAATATTCACATTGTCAATTGTTATCTTGAATATGTATTTTCTCTGAACTATATATAACAAACATAAGAATGTCTGTACATTTACTTTTGTTTTAAATTAAAAAAAGAAAGTAAAATAATAAAAAGATTCACAATCGAACAGCATTCACTAGTACTTCATGTTTGATATAAATATTAGCTAACACATGGTTTGTTTGTTCTTTTAATTTATGTAATACTTGATCGTTCCATCGAAATGAGAGACATGCAGTTGGTACCAAATTACATTTGACTAAATGTTATCATTTGTTCAACTTCACTAGAATAGTTTCGACGATCTGACATAGATGTTAATATAAATGGAAGTGTATCATAGACAAGACAATGTGTACGTAAAAATTCAAATTCAAATGAACATGAAATATATATATTCATTAGTCTGGAAAATAACTTGAAGGATCATATCATCAGGCATTCAACTACGCAGAATGGTATATTTATATTGAACATTTAAATTAGATTTTTCAGCTCGTTCCCGCATTGCTTTTGTTTTTCATGTAATATTTCATTGAGCGTAGCTTGATAAAATAGTGGATCTTGTGGTAAAAGTTGTATAGTAGGTATAGATGATTGTTCTGTAGTCGGTTGAAATATTTTTAAATTTCTATCTAATTGAATTTTTATTGGTTTTCTATTTCTTAGCGTACGTTGTGCTAGTTGTAATTGTTTAATGGAATTTTCTTCATAAATTATTGATTCCTCATTCTCCGATAAAATAAATTCACTAGCTTGAAATAATTCTGTAACGTATTTTAATGGAACAAGTTTCCTAAAAATATAGGAATCAAAAGAATTAAAAAACGATTCAAAATTTGAATGATCTACCTCAAGATAAATTTTATTTTATAATCGAATTCGACAATATTTATCATCATTAGGAGCAGAAATAATATTATTGAAATATTTACAAATAATTTATTTACCGGCATTTTATTTATCTAGATCCTTTTGATTCGGTGTTAAAAAGAGAAGTGTTGCACGATGGATTTATTCAGAATTTAATTGAGATTGTAGTGTACCTTCGATTCGTTGTTGTCATTCATTATGCGGTAAGCACACATCATCACCAAATATCTCAGGACATATAAAAGTAATGTTGTATAATCAACAACAGGTGCACTGTCAACAGCCATCTTTATTTGAGAATATGAAACAACAAAACATAAACGAGGAATACAAAAGATAAATTTGAATACTTCTCGATTGCCCAAATAAGGTTCTTTTATATCACGTGCTTTTTTGTATTTACTGTCAATTTTTGTTTTTCTTGTTCAAGCTCACATTTAGCTTGACGACGAATACTATCTGTAGTTCGGCTACCTAAAATAATAGAGAGCACAAAACACATTGTTTAATGGAAATAATTCAGAACGTGTAGAATCGATAGGACAGTTAAAAAATGTACTAGGTCTGTCACATATAAGTTTCGTCTCATCAGAGATCTATTTTCAGAGATCAACTTTATTTTGCAATATGAATAATATAGAGAAGATATGACAATTATAAATAGAAATGACTGTCTTTTTTTCGATTGCACGTCAGAGTCGAAGATTTTCAACAAAAAACAAAACTATTACGTCTATTAATCATAGTAGCATCTTTATCAATAAGAACAGAAAATCCGAATTATTTTCAATAATCAACAATTATGAAAGATCTTTTTGTTTTAGAGAAAATTTTGAATTTTGTCAAACAATATCATTTGAATAACAACAAACATCATATTTAAGTAGAATAATGTGCAAGTTATATTTGAACTAAGCATAATTTTATTTTCTAGAAAACATCTATTAAATACTCTATCGTGCATATCAATAATGTTGGTTTTAACACTTATAGATTTTTGCAAATTTTTATTCTATTAAACAGATATTGTTCCTAATAGGAACGCATGAAAACTATTTTTTGACAGTAATTAAACAATGTTTCGTGACAGTTAACGCGCTTCTTTAATCTTACCGCATGATCTTTGGCAGGTACAAAGCGATGTAGCGTGACATTATGACTTAACTTTCTTTGATAGATTCACTTTTCTAAGACGACATAATTAATAACTGAGTAGCAGTGACGATTAATTGAACTTGAAAACAGAATGCGAAATAAGATACCGTCAACCTTGTCACTTATATGAACATTGCAATATCATAAAGTGAACACAACTTCTGTTTTAGAACAATAGCCACCGTTTCGATGAAGTCTTCATGTTATTTATTAGATATGTATTGTTGCACATTGTTATATATAAATGAGAACAAACTGATCCTACAATACAAAAGTATACTAGTTCACTTTTATTATTTTGCTTTAGTATTTTTCGATCCCAAATGATTGAAAATCATCTTGAAGCAATCGATCACTCGCTCCGTACTTATAAAATTAAAGAAATATTTTCATATTAGATATGTTTGTGTTAGTTATATCAGGGTATGATCTTATTTATTTAAACTATCAGAGATCAAAGCTCATTATATTCTCACTTGAAATTCCTGATTGTTATTGTAGTCGTTGTTGCGCTGCTTCAGCAGCTCTTGTTACTATCTCACTATTAGAACTGGATCTTAGAGATACTTGAGAATCGGTTTGTAATTGTACAATTTGAGGAGCAACCGACGATACTGGTGCTCCTTTCAATTGATGTCCTTCACTAGCACAAGCAAGTTTTACATTATTTTTTACTTTAGAAAATAATTTCTTTGATTCCCCCATATCTAAAAGATTAAATTATACATTTTGTACTCATTCCAGCAGTTTGATCGTAGTCATCACTTTTTTTTTATTGAAAAGAACAAATGAATGCAATTTCTAAAACAAACAAACCAAGAAAAAAAAAGATACGACACAGGGGAGAAATATAGTAGTGAAAATGACGATGCAGACCATTCTAGGCGACAGAACATAGCAAATAATAATAATAAACTAGAAGAAAATAATATATCGTCATCGATTTAGTTGACTGACTTGCTTGGCCATATAACATTTATATACAAAACAAAATACATACACACATTCACATACATAGACAGGAAAAAAACACAGGATTAATATATTTCATATACAAAAAGAAATGAAAAGATATGCGTTCTATTGCATATATTTAATACTGAGGTTGAATTTCTGTTATAGTAACAGCAACAGCTGGTATAGCAAATGGTTGATGTGAACGAATTTTTGCATGTGTAAGAAGGTGTTGTTTGAGATTAGTTGATTGGGCGAAACGACGACTACAACCATCAAACGGACAAACATAAGGTTTATCACCTGTATGAATTCGAACATGTGTACGTAAATTAAAATCTAGCGAAAAACGTTTTCCACATCCTTCAAATGGACATTGAAAAGCTTTTTCACCAGTGTGTACAAGTTGATGACGACGCAATTTAGAGCTTTCAACAAATGATTTTTGACATTCATGACAGACATGTACACCTTCAAAAAAGAAAATTAAAATTCTATTAAGATTAGAGTTCTTTCTTTTAAATTAAACTCTTACGTGGTCCGTGCGTATGTAAATGTTTATTCATGGAAGCTGTATCACGAAACATTTTTGTACACCCCGATTGTGGGCAACGTATTGTTTTTGGTTGATCATCGATAGGTAAATGTGTGCGGCGTTTACGATGTGGTTTTACAAGATTTTGAACATAATCAGGATTAGAAAAATCAGCTTGAACTAATAATGATGAGTCATTGTCGAGTGGATTAACAATATTACTTAAATTGTTATTTGTATCATTGCCAACACCTAAATCATCAAGATCTTCATCGTCATCTGATGATTCATCATCGTCATCATCATCATCATCATCATCATCATCTGTATCGCTTTTGTCTTGTTTTATTTTAATTTGAGAATTGATTGTTGTTGTGGTTGTTGTTGCTGAACGACGTGTTGACGAAGAGTTTTTATTATTAGCATTTTTATTTGTTTGTCGACGTGGGCGACCTCTAGAACTTTTATTTATTAAATGTACTACTTCATCATCATCGTCTATATCCGACAATTGATTATTTTCATCGTCACTATCAAGTGATTCATCGTCGGATTCACTTCCATCATCGGAATCTGTATCTGAATCATCACCCGTTGGATCATGATGTAATGGATTAACACCTGCTTGACAGAGTGCCTGTAATATAGCTGCTTGATCATACGATGTTGTTGGATTATTATTTGTGGATGAATTATCTCCATTTTTACTTGCCATTATAACAATATTACCAGTTGTACCAAGATTCAATTTTGTTGATACATTTGAAATAACTTGTGGAGTATCCTGTTGAGTTGATACTTTACCAGTTCGTTTCGAACGTAACATACTATTCGCTTCCCCTAATAGAAATAAACAAAAATATAGTTAGGAGACATTAATGGCATTGACAACTGTTATTCGTCGATTTCCTATCTTTCAAACAGGAGATTACAATCAGATAACAATAATCTAGAAGAATAGGTTACCATAGATTTCTGTAGCCGAGTGGTAACTGATTTACTTGATTTTATACATAGGTCTAATAAAACTCAGAAAAATCTTGAAAGGATTAGTGAAAATCACAGTGTATTTTCATGAAAAATATTCAATTTTTGTCATTTCTTTTAAACGTATTAAAAATATTCTTTTCTATCCGATTCAACATGTTACTATTGTTGAAAAATACAAAATCTATCATAACTAATCTCTTGACTGAGAATGTTTTTTTCTTCTTAATTTACCGGTCGTATGTTGTTGCTCTTCGATTTTCATTCTTTTATTTGATTTTATTCCTACAGCTGAACTTCGCTGTAGATTTTGATTTATATCATCTGTTGATTCTGATAGAATATCATTTGATTTATTATTATCAATTGATGATAAAGATTTATTTGATGATAATAATAATTGTTGTTTTGGTTTTCGACCACGCCGTTTAGGTTCCATACTCTGTGCTGTCGTTGTAATAACGACAGCAGTCGATTTTGGACGCCGACCACGTTTAGCTGGCACATTCGTTGTCCATATTGAATCATTATGAAATTGATGTGTTTGACGATTCAATGCTATTATATTTCCATGCGAAAGTGTCGTTGTTGTACCATTACCACCAGTGCCAGCTGCTTCGTCGATTTCATAATCGCCTGATTCAACAAATGGAATATCTTCATCCAAATAAACAGGATTGTCCATTAGTACATTATTAATCAAGTTTTTTTGATGAAGCTGCAGTGTTTGTGCTATTTGATGTAGTTGGAATTAATCTATCTAATGAATTAAATGAACGTGATCGACCGTGTGTTTCAAGATTGGAAGCTAAAATAAATATGAAAATTTCTAAGAATAAAGTTTTCTTTTTAAATTTGTATCAAATCAAACTTTTGAAATCATCATGAAGGATTATTTCAAAATGGAACTTGATTTTTAGTTTGTCGAGATTTTAAGACTCTACACAATTAAAATGTTAAACTGTGCAGAAACACGATCTCGAACCTAAGACCTTCCAACCGTTAAACCAATCGAATAAAATAGCTTACGTGTTTTGGATAATTGTTGTACGATGCTATGACCGTAACGATACCAAGCAAGAAAAATAATAAGAAGAGCAACTGCTAACCAAATAAATAAATAACAAGTCAGACGGAATTCGAAATCGAACTCTATTTTTGAAATTTTTTTTTTCTCTAAAATAAATAACAAAGGAATATTTTTTAGAGAAAAACAAAACAAGCTAAAAAGGAAATTCAGATGTTCTTTTTTTGTATATTTTATATGTTGACCAGTTTTCTATTCCGAACCACGAAAAGTAAAAAAGAAAAAGAAAAAAAGACGATGAGCATAATTACCAAACACAAGAAACAAACATATACAGATGATAATATTTAAGCGTTCTTTTTTTTTATTCCATCGATGTAGTTGCTTGTTCTTTATTATTGTCATCTTTCATACTTCGTTGTATATTTTCAAGAATACGTGTTGTTTCTTCATCATCATCATTATCAGCAGCTGCAGCATGTGCAGTAATTGAATCAATACGACGATTATTAGTATCCCTATTACCATTTTGTTTGGAACTTGATGATGAATGTACAGGTGATCGAGAATCATGTCGATGATGTCGTCGAGATGAGGATGTTCGAGATCGAGAACGACGATGACGACGCGATGAACCAGAACTACATTAGAGAACATTGCTTTACTACTGATCCTGTATTGATTATATGAAAAACATCTCAACAAAATTTTCCAAATAGTTATTCAAACCTAACAGATAGATATGATCTTAGATTATGTGATAGTCAATGAAAAAAAATAATAAGTAGTATCGACGTTATGATATCACTCAAGTTGAAAAACACAAGAATTCAACTACTTGTCATTGATTAGACTTCCAGTTTATCGTACATTCCACAATCGATCAATTTCTCATTCTATATATGCTAGGAACGTTTGTTTTCAATAAATTATTGGTTTGAGAACAACTACAAAAAGAAGTTCACTGATTATCGCTTGGAATAATATGAAAGAATTGTGACTATTGTGTTTTCGATAGTTTGAATCTGTTTTTTTTTTATAAATTACCGTGATCGAGAGCGTTTTTGACGGCGCCTATCTCGGGAACGTGATCGTGATGATCGATGGCTACGTGAATGTTTTGATGAACGGTGTCCTGATCTGTAGAAATAAAAATGAAATCCTTGATATCTGATAGTTTTTTTTAATTTAACCTTGATCGTGATCGTCGTCGATCTTTATCTCGACTAGAAACTCGCCTTGATTGACTATCACTTCGACTATGATGCGATGAACGACGGTTTCGATTGTAATGATCAGTTGCATCACGATCACCGCGATCATTTTTCGATGATGGCGAACTGAAAATAAATCAATAGAGAAACTATGATGATAATTATTATATAACCTACCTGCGACGCATTTTTCTTTCCATTTCACGTTTTTCATTAAGTTCACTTACACGTTTTTTTAAATCATCTAATTTTTCACGTATTTGTATGAAACCCAAATGTAATTTTCCACCGAAATGATCAGCCAAACGACGATCATTATCATGAATGCCTAAATAAGCTGAACATACTTCACAAACACGTAATTTTTGTTGTTGATATGTTGATGCTGGCATTGTAGCTCGAAATTCTTGTTCACCATCAGATTTTGCTTTTCGTAATTCTTCAACTTCGTCTAATAATTTCATTGATTCATCAACTAAACCTTGTGCACCCAATTCTTCAGCTCTAGCTAATTTCGTACCAATTTGTTCACCTAACTCATGAATAGTATTCATCTAAACAAAAACGATTATTTATTTTAGTAGTTTATAATCCATTTAATAAAAAGTCAAATGAGAATCTAATCTAACTTACTTTTCGTGCAGCTTCTTCACCTAATTCTTCTTGTGTTTCACGAAGTTTTCGTTTTGCATGTTCAGTTTTTCGATCAGCTTCAGCAACAAATTGATTTAATACTTCCAATGCCTAGAATATACATAGAAGTAAAATAATAATTGTCTTTATCTATGAAGTCAAAAAACAAACTTCAATCTTACATCAAGTTCATAATCTAGATTACGTTTTGCTGCTGCTGTTGCTCGTTCATAATCAGCACGTAAAGCATATTCATGTACTTTTGCACATTCACCTAAATCAACTCTCTAAGAAGAAAATTTTTATTAAACATTTATATGAAACCAGCTTACTGTTCCAGATAGAATTTCATGTGGACAACAATTTAATAAAAATGGTCGGCATACACGACGATCTTCAAATGACATACTGGATTTTGTTACGCCTAACATTGAATAAAATTTTATTTTATTTTAAATTTAAAAATGAAAATATTGAATTTATCAATCTAAATTCTCACTCTCATTGTACTTACCTAGACTCCTCGGATTTTCGATACGTACCCTCTAGTTTTTATCATCCAGAGGAGCCACTTTCTCGTTTCATATACTCACAATATTTATTTTGTAGCTGCTTCAAGTAAGACTTAGAAAGTCCAACATGGACAAATTCATCGTGACATTGGCTAAAAACATAGCGTTCAGAAACACTGAGAGAGAGATAAAGAAAGAAAAGTTTTGTTTATCAGGGATTAAATGTTTAATCAACGATAGATAAGGAGAGGAAACTAGAAGAAAAAAAATAACACTCACGAGTTGGTCCAATGTTAAACATAGTAGGTAATCGCAATCAATGAAAAGTGGACTCTCTGTGCCTTAAATGAAGAGAAACAGGGCGCTACTATTCAAGAACACAAAATTAAACGATATGAGAATGTATTATCTCCAAAGAATTTAAGTTAATTTTTTCTTCACTCAATAAAAAAAACACTTTTTTGTCAAGTTATCTAATTAACATACCATTATCAGATCCCATCAATTGATCTAACATAGCTCGAATTTGATCGCGAGCAGTCATTATCGTCTACTAATCGAGGACGACAAGTACAACAATCTGAAATTTAAAAAAACAAGTTCGAAATGTCATCGATATTGATGTAGCAGGTGGCGCTTCATCTGTGAACATACACATGCACAATGTCTCCTATGTATGTCTTCCGTATCATAAAGCGATACCTGCATATTTTTTATTGTTTGAAAACACCATGACTATGTTTCTTTGTTGAAACATATGATGGAGGTCTGACAAACGATAATGAAGCTCATGAATTTTAATGTAATTAGCAAAATCAGTGACAAATATGTAAGCAACAAATAATTCTTGAAAACAAATTTAACCTTTGCCAAAACCATGTATAGATGTCACTACTTACTTTCTTTGAGCATAAAGTTTCTTTTTTCATTTGACAACAGCTGTGAATACAGTTGATTCTAGATAATGAATCATAGAGATAAATAGACGATCAATCAATAGCGTTCTTCGGAAACGTGTTTATGCGATTTGATAGAATTCTCATAGTGATGACTTTTATCATGGCTACCCAGGTTGATCAAAGCGGACTCGTTTACAGTCTGTTTATCGATGGTAAACGATGTCAAAACGGTATATTTACGGNAGTAAATAGGCCGTATTTGCCCGTAATACCTGGCGCAGTGATACGGCACCGTAAACGGGACTGAATTTTCATGGTTTACGGCTGTCTGTGCTCCGTACTCTCATGATAATACGGTCCGTATTACTGCGCCAGATATTACGGCAAACTTTCGCCCGGAAAATAGTCGTAAAGTAACCGTAAACGGTCGTATACGGACCGTACTGTTCGACCTGGGTACTCTTCAACTTCTTTCTGACTATGATCAACTGATTGATGAAAACGAAAGCTCTTCGCTTCACAACGACCAAAAGAAGAATCTACAACCGATAGAAAGCGAAGAACTGGAGGAAAAGAGCATTCCACATTAATTCGAGAATCAATAATTCATTTTTTTATGAAGTCTCGTCATTTTTCCAAAATTTGAGATTCATGCTTCGCACCGCATTTCGTATTCGAGTCGAAACTCGAATATCATCTACCAAAGGCGCTCGATCCTGCCTACGGATCCCGCTGAAACGCATCGGATCGCTCCAGAACCCGGCATGTTTCCCACTAATATCTACCAGGATCCGACAGGGATTTCGCTGGAATTCAAAGGAAAATGGTCCGATCGTTTCCTGCCGGATGATCCCAGGTTCACACGGGCT
>OENM01001716.1:17642-28127 GCA_900239745.1 Rotaria magnacalcarata | reverse complement strand
TGAAAAAAAAGAAAACGGTAACAGATCAATAATATGAAATAATTTTAATTTAATGTACTCCCTGTTCACTTCTTACTGAAGTAAAGATATATTCCATTAAGATAAAGAGCAGAGCAAAAGAAACTGATGATGCTTAGAATAAAAGAAAATTTAAAGCTTTACTGCGTGAATAGGTGAGGTCATTATATGTAAATGAAATCCTGTTTTATTAGAAACTTGAAACTTAATAATTAGTATCAAACAACCATTATCAGAAACAAAACATTTAAATATTAAAGGACGACAGAGACAATTTACCTCTGAGTAAAATCACGCTAAAGATCGATGTAGTAAAACTAATACTGTGAAAGTCATTCCAACAATTTAAGATAATAGAAATACAAGTACAGAATAAAAAAAACTACATTAAAGCAAAGAATAGTTTCGGAAAGCAAAAACGAAGATTTTGTAGTAATATTATTTCTCGACGACAAGAAAGACACACAATTAAATAGATTCATGCGTTGCATCAAATCCTATTTATTACTGTTTACTTGAAAAATGCATCAGTTAAATAATTGTTATTTGTTTTGCTAATGAAGATCGATTTCAGAAAATTGTTTTTACTCTTAGTATAGCGATGCTTTAATATACCACCATAGACAAGGAACAAAANNNNTTTATTGAACATTTCAAGAATGTTGCTAACAAAATGATATCATCTAAATAGAGAGAATCCAGGTAATAAGATACGATGTACGAATACAGAAGAAATGTTTATTGAAGGCCTGAAAAATATTAGTAGCAGCTCTGATGATAATATAACTTTTCGAACCATGCGGATTCTTTCTTCATCCATATCTTCATTTATGAAAATGAAGTTTCTTGAAAATTTGCTACTGATCATTCTACTCGATCCTACAGCTGCGGTTATAGTGATGCAGTAATACGTGAACAGTTTCTAACAGTGTGTAAGGAAGAACAGAGAAAAGAAAACGTACGACCTAAATGTACGTATATATAGCGAAATAAAATGTCCTCAACAAGATCATTTAACCGAAAAGAGAACGCAATGAATGAATCGAATGAATGGACACACTAAATGTACCGATATGAAGTTATTTATATCAACCAGGGTATAGCGATTATGCGCGTCATCTAAGGACAAAAATAAATAATCAAATCATAGAGTGTTACAGATTTGTATTGGTTTCTTTTTTTCATTTCTTTGCTTGAACATTGCCGAAATAAAGTAGCTATATCATCTATAACTGAAAGGCAATTATGTTTTCAATTTTTTATGCAAGGGCAATCAAAGCTATTTATTTAAAAACAACTTTAACTGAGTGAAGATGATAGCGAACGCATATTTTTAAAATCTTCATGATTACAAAATGAAATTGATGAAATAAAACAAGCCTTTTGAATANATTCTATTTAAAAAGATTAATAGTCCTTTGCATGTACACAAGCACATACTCACTTTATTTTCTTGTAGTGCATTTTGAGAATATAAAAATCGGTCTAATCCATTGAGATATTATACTATCCAGTTTGCTCTTTAAGTTTACCACACTGGAATATTCATCAAAAGTTACCTGTATCACACATACATCGATAAGATACTGTATCACTGCCATCTATTCCGAATAGATCATATTATAAGGTTTGATTATATTGATGTGTTGACCGATAGAAATTTTGAATTTACTAAAACAAGTAAATATCTGATATCTTAGATTCTTGTGGCTATTCCGAATAGATCACATGTATAAGGCTTGATTATATTAATGTGTTGACTGATAGAAATTTTGAAATTATTAAAAAGTAAATATCTGGTTTCTTCCTCAAAATCAGATATCAGTCGCCAGATATTTAGTGAAAACTGGTTATAACTTGAGATTTGGCACGACCTCTTGTTTAGTGATCCATTATTTAATAATTAGTGATTTTTCCATCACTGCTACTGAATAGTGTAACTCTTCAATATCACTAACTTTGCAACTATTTTTAGACACGATTAACAGATAAGAAAAATACAAATCAAATTGTTTCTTCTATCCCTTGCGACATTATAAACATTTGTTTTAAATGTTGTTTTAACACAATGTCTATTAACATAAATAAAACGTAAATGAAATCATTTTTTAGAATTTGCTCATAAATCAACACATCAAGATAAGTTACGCGCAAAAGTATTTGCTCATCTTATGAGTGATGGCATAATCCCGTTACACCCGGTAACGACTTTTGTAGTCGTAACTAACATACATTTCGATCCAAATCAAATGTAAAACTCTCACGCATTTTTTCCAGCGAAGTCACCTTTGGGGTAACGAAGTCGTTACCCTAACCTATAACTATATGTTAAAAGTTGAGGAATTTGAGTTGTTTTGGTGTAATGACTTTTGGGGTAACGACTTCATTACCCTAACCTATAACTATATGTTAAAAGTTGAGGANTTTGAGTTGTTTTGGTGTAATGACTTTTGGGGTAATGACGTCATTACCCTAACATAGAGTTATATCGCTTGGGTAACGAAGTCATTACCCAAAAAGGCATTACACCAAAACAACTCAAAGTCCTCAACTTTTAACATACAGTTATAGGTTAGGGTAACGAAGTCATTACCCGAAAAGTCACGACGGAAGGTGATTACTCCTGGTAGGAAAGGCAAGGTGAATATGGCACTCGATGTACTTGCACATTCTAGCGGGTATTACGCCGTTTAACTCTCGATACCCTGTGTTAGGGTATTATGACATCTATGCTTTTTCCTCTTTAGAACTTAACACTTTTCTTTTTTAAACTGATTCAATTTGTCTATGGATCATAAAAAAAAGAAAATGAATCGGTTCCAAAGGAAAAAGCGAATCACTCTGTGCTTCAAAATCTAATAACATACGGTGCAAAAGTCTTTGCAATAATGTCAAACGCTGTTAGACCATGTTGGAGACTTCTAATTCAAGTGAGTTTTTTCTTGTTGGAAAGAGCAGTGTCTGAACTTCAAATTTTGTACCAAACATATTTTTCTAGGACTAATAATCTGGAAATGAGGAAAAGTCAAAAACTAAANAGAATTTTAACAAAACATACACCACAATGTAGAGTTGCAAAAACTCTATCGATGCCAACTTGTGGAAGAGTTTTTGATTCATTGTTAAGTCGTTCATAAAACAAAATTGAAAAGCGAAATTTTTGTAAAAGCAGATACTCATTGAAAAACTGTCCATTTTCAAGAATATCTACCATTAATCATGTATGAACTCTATTTTTTCGCTTTATTTATGCGAAATATATCAGACCTTAGAAACTTGGCAGCAAAAATAACTTAACAAATATCTTTTGCAGTTTCAAAATGGTCACATTGTGTGAACGACCAAATTTGTCAGTCTCATTCGAAAAAAGCAAAATTTCAGTACAAAAACTAAAACTAAATTTACCTTTCAATACACGATAGGAAAGAGCATCCTTTATGCTACAAAAATCATCATTGATCGTGATTTATTGTCTTTTTCACTTTAAAAAAACTCAATAGAAATAGAGAATGATACTTCTGGATGGTGAAGTTGCAAGAACCTTTTTTCATGCGTTTAGTTTTTGACTTTTCCTCATTTCCAGATTAGTCCTAGAAAAATATGTTTGGTACAAAATTTGAAGTTCAGACACTGTTCTTTCCAACAAGACAAAACTCACCTGAATTAGAAGTCTCCAACATGGTCTAACAACGTTTGACATTATTGCAAAAAGTTTTGCACCGCATGTTATGTTGAAGAGACACAAGATAATGCTAACCGAACGAGTATGGTTCGATCGTCGACATATTTCAAAATTCACTCAACAATTGCTAATTAATACATGGTACAGAAATCCAACGAAAAATCTAATAACTTGTATCAGAGAAATACAACTACGAGATATGATTCAGCTAAATAGCTAAGCGAATATTCGATGGATATCCTGCTTTTGAATAAATACATATATGATAGTATCCGTTAGATAGTGATATGGGCAAGCCATGCGATTAGGAAGAGAAGATCAGAGGATTTCCTCTTCCTAAATTTTCTGCGACATTTAGCCTTACTCCATCAAAACTTTCGTTAGTTTCTGTTTAGTAGATTTTAGGTTTTTTCTGTAGAACGAATATAAGAAAAATATGTACAAGAGAAAGTTTTCTCTTAAATTTCCACAGAGAATCACTGGTTTTCTTCGAAGGGAAGAAGTTTTATTCAAATATTTCACTAGAAATCAGCGCTTTTAATAAAGACAATGCTTTCACTTCAGTTTCCAAGAAAAATTCTACATTTTCTCTCAAAGAAAAAGCTTTGATTTTCATTTTTGAATACTTCCTCCTCTTTCTGAATAAAACTAAACGAAAGCTATACATTTTTACATCAGTCACTACTAGTATTTCTATATTTCACAATTCCTTTCATTACTGACTAGATAAATAATCAAATGTTTAGCAATTTCTCTATATTATATCTTGGAATTTTTAAAGAATCAGAGACAAAAATTTCTGATAACGTACTCTTGACATGATATTTTATTATAAGATTTTTTCAAGATATTCTTTTTCAATCACACTTAATTTAATCCTATGAAAAAAATATAAAATGTATTTTGAGAAATGTAGTGGTACTACTTATTCAGTTAATAATAGAACACGAATAGAATTTAATTTAATTTATGAATGAATTTATTAAATTCTTAATAAGTTCCTAATTTCTTTTTTGTGATAAATGTGTTTATGGAAAAGAATCTTGAATTAACAATCGAAGTGATAAGAAAATAATTTTTAGGCATCTCATAATTTGCGAAAGAATGCATTACGTACTGTTCAATACGTTGAATTGGGCATCCCAAGTTGTAATCGTGGTCCAAAAAAATCAACTCATCTGGGCAAACGTCTTGTACCTTTGCTTATTACTTATATGCCTTATTTACAAACATTACGTCTTTGGAGACCAGATGACTTTCCTTGGACAACAAGTAAGTTTATTTTTTAAATTAAATATAATGAATTAGAATTATGGGTGTCTGACCTTACCAGCACTAAGCAGCTAAATGAGGGAAACGGCATTGATTTTGGTTGCTAGACTCAACAGGAAAAACCTCAAGGCTTTACTTAAACTTCAATTGACTATTTTTCTTTGAAAAAGCTAAATGAATATATAAATAGTATAGTTATTTAATTAGTATGCCAAAAATAAAATTCGATGTTTAGAAAAATTTTATTTTTCTCTTGAATTGATTGGAAAGTAGTCAAAATCAGAATCAAATAGCTATTAAAAGATATATCACGTTTATTTTATTTAAAACTATTTATCAGATAAGATTGGTTTTTTTTTATAATTTTATACAAAAGATGAAGACAATTTTCTCTTGCCATTAAGCATTTATTTACCAGGTGCCCCAAAATATTTTCACCCTTTTTACTTTGCGTATATTTCAACATGAGTGAATGATAAAATTTTGATTCTTTTTTCAAGAGATGCACCGTCAAAAGTTCTACAAAATCTACACTGTGACATCCCTATTGATCCTCTTTCATGATTTTGTACTACATGATTTATATAATCTAGGTTGACAACACTAGAAGATCATATTGCTGCNTATGAGTGATCGATTAAAGAGAAATTGCCTAATTTGATCACGAAAATCATTCGAATGTTATAACAAGCACTGCTGAATATTTACCTTAAGTAATTCGCAAAACATATAGGAAGATAGATCTTCATCTGAGGAATCGAATGGTGTAATTTGTTTTCTAGAAAAATGAAGTTTTGATATCGAAACAATCTTTTTTCTGAAGCTCCCATGTAAAATGGCTGTAATGATCGAATTAAGAATTGAAAATAGCTGTAGTGACCAAATTGGGAAAAGAGCAGAACGGACAAAAATTGTTAGTAGGTGTGCTTCGAACCGTCATTGTTGATTGAATATTGATTAGAATTGAATAAAAAGCTGATGGTAATATAGAGAAATATTTTTTCTATACCGGAAACTAAAAATTTTTTCAAACTAACGTTCAGAAGAAAAGTTATGAAATTTCTTCTGAAAGGAAAAAAAATGGTGATCGAATTAGGTTTTCTGACTCTATCACGTTTATTTTATTTAAAACTATTTATCAGATAAGATTGTTTTTTTTTATAATTTTATACAAAAGATGAAGACAATTTTCTCTTGCCATTAAGCATTTATTTACCAGATGCCCCAAAATATTTTCACCCTTTTTACTTTGCGTATATTTCAACATGAGTGAATGATAAAATTTTGATTCTTTTTTCAAGATATGCACCGTCAAAAGTTCTACAAAATCTACACTGTGACATCCCTATTGATCCTCTTTCATGATTTTGTACTACATGATTTATATAATCTAGGTTGACAACACTAGAAGATCATATTGCTGCCCATGCGTATCTTGCCCTCGTTCGTCTCTTCTATTTTCTGTCTTGTTTCGTTTTCTCTAATGTTTACGTACCTGTTCTCTATACATATATAGAGACGCGTGAGTTTAGTTTAATAGTGTATTTTCCAAGAATAAAGAAGAAAGAAATAAAGTTTGGTTTAAATTTCAAAAATGATTAAAAGCAAAGATCTACTTGATAGCTGTGCCATAATAGCTTTCTGACGTTCTAGCGTAGAGCCCATCTGGTATGGGTCTGAAGATTTTTAATAGTCAGTTCCGTACTGAAAAAAATTTCCATTCATATCAGAAATTTCTGTAAATTCTTGTTCATCTTACGCCAAAAACATTAAATTTATTTAAAAAAATAAACAAAACTAATAAAGTACGAGTTCCATTCAAGCCTGAACCGACAAAAAATTGACCGCTGAACTTTTGGTTCAAAAACTTCTCTCGAGCGGGTCCGGATCCAGAAATTCTTGAACCTGACGACCTCTATTCTGGTGTCTTGTTACGAAACTTCGTTTTGAAATAAAAAAGAAATTCTTAACAGTGTTTACAACATTTCTGTTATACTCGGCGTAGTTGGAAATAGTAACACAAAGTAGGTCATGACTTTTAACCAATAAGACAAAAGGAAAACCATAAAAAAGAAAGAGTAAATAGAAGTTTCGCTATGTATATATTGTTAAACTTTTGACGGCGCATTGTTTAACTAAAACTTCAAGATTTTATCATTTATCCATGCCGAGATATACACAAAACAAAAAATATTGCTCTTATGCTGATATGATTTTTCAAAAAAGCATTAGAATGTAGTGTATCATTTTCGTTCTAGAAGAAAGATCATCAGAACATGTTAGTAGGAATTTAATCGAGCATATTTTGTAGAGTTTTTGTATGTGCATCTTTTGAAAAAAAAATCAAAATTTTAATATTTATTCTTGCTGAAATGTACGCAAAATAAAATGAAGTATGTAAACATTTTGGTATACTCGATATTCGTTTAAAGAAAAAGAAATAATTTTTTAACTAAAACTCTATTTCTAATTTAAACTTTCTTTAACTTTGCTGTAGTTCGACCAGATTTTTTAAAATCTGCATACTTTCATTCGATTGCAGAAACGCGATGGATACAATCTTTACGAACACCCCAATCCATCAGTATGTGATTCAAATATATTTATGAAAAGAAAAAAGACAAATATAATAATGCACGTTTGATTTAGATGAACATGTAGCAATTTTCCAAGAAGATCTTTCTGAATTATTCGATCAACTAAAACAAATTGTTTTTCTTGATATTTATGGAAAAATTCCTCGAGAGAAAGTTGAACCATATCGTTTGATGATTCAATCCTGCTTTCCAGATAGTCAATTCGATATTCAAATGTCAAGATTTTGTCTTTGGATTTAATTTATCGTCTCATTAATATGGAATAAACAGATGTTAAAAATATCTATGGTGTTGAATTGATTATTCTCGTTGTATCATTTAATATGCAATACAATATTAAACTGTTGTATAAAACTACTGTAATTATTCATAGAATAGTTCTATACTCTTTCAATAAAATCTGTAAAAGCAATATTTTATCTTATGCAATGTTTAATTAGATATTTCAGTTTATCATTTGATATGTAACTTGGAAGTCTAGAGACAAAAAAAGGAAAAAGAAATTCAATAAATTTAAATAAAAATAGCTAAAAAAATATTATTAATACACTCATAAATATATAAAATGATAATTGATCTTGATCAATTTTACTATGAACAAGTAAAACAATTAATCGAATTATTGTATTTGCAGTAACATTTAAAAATCCCGCCATACCATTACCAACTTGAACAACTTGAGTAAATGAACCAGTTTTAAATAATCCAGCTATTCCATAAATAGGAGATTCAGTTATTGTATTAATTCCTCCAACACTTGCAAATGCAATACTTAATATTATTTTATTTTCTAAAGACATAACTAATATAGCAATTATAATATAACCAATAAAACCAGGTATAACACGTTATGTAAAACCGTATTTATAAATACCAAAATATAATTGAATTATATGAAGAAGAAACATTGATGAACCAGCTGATACTGTTCCCCAAAAATCTAAATTATCATTTGGAGAAAATTTTATATAATAATTTTGAGCTGATATTCATGATTGATATGCCCATAATACAACTAAATTAAGAAATAATAGATGCCAATAAATTCCTCGATGATATGTTAATACATCATTATCATCATTTATTGTTTCAGGAACAGAAATAGCTTGGACATTATTTATTTCTAAATTTTCTTTTGGCGAATTTTTCAAAAAATTCATTTTTATCTATTTAAAAAAAGATACAAAAGAGAATATTATTTTTTTTTATTTTTCGTTATATAAGTAAATAATCAACTATTCTTACATATTATCTAATAATAACAAAAATACAATCAAAAATTATTTTAATTGATAGAGATTATTTTAGAAATTCTTGTTTTTTTACCACGTCATCATTTATATGAAAAGAAAAGAAATATCCCTACTATTGACGTAATTTCTCTTATTTATTCAAACAACGCGAATAACGACAAATATGGCTGTTCATTCAAATAATGATTATATTGATTTATCTGAAATAATTTATTTAGATAATAATGCAACAACTTGTGAAGATAAATTAGTTATTGAATCAATGATAAATCATTTAAAATCTTTAAATTTATATGGAAATCCAAGTTCTTCACATTTATTTGGTATACAAACTCGATATTGAGTTGATGAAGCAAGAGAAGAAATTAAAAATTTAATAAATGCTTCAAATTCAAATGAAATTATATTTACAAGTGGTGGAACTGAATCGAATAATTTAGTTATTCAAGGAATTTTAAGATTAAATCTTAATAAAATTCAACATATTATAACAAGTCTATTTGAATATCCATCTTTTTTAAATATTATCAAAATTTATATAATAATATTCAAGTTTCTTGTGTTAAAGTTGATTCAAATGGAATAATTGATCTTGAACATTTTCGTCAAGTATTAAAACCTGAAACAAAACTTCTTACTATAATGCATAGTAATAATGAAATTGGTTAAGAGTCTTCGTTTTTTCTTTAATAAATTTTATTTTTATTTTTTGTTTTATTTAGGTTCAATTCAACCAATTGAAGAAATAATTAATTTACCTCGTAAATATGGTTCATCTGATATAATTATTCATAGTGATGCATCACAATCAATAGGAAAAGTATTAATTGATGTTCAAAGTATTGGAATTGATTTATTAACAATATGTTTAATCACTGTGTAGACCAAAAAACAACTTCTTCGACACTAACAATAATGATGAAAATCAATAGGGTTTTTGTTTTAGAGTTTTATTGCCGCGTGTTGTTTCAACAAGTTCCTGGGCAACAACAACAGCTAGATGATGATTGCTCATTTGAAACTGGTTGATCTATTACTTGCTCAGTTACATTTGGTATTTGCTAGAAACAAAGAAAAACATAATAGTAAATTATTTTTTCTCTCATCTTCTTATACTTTTTCATCAGTAATTGAATCGAATTTAAAATGTTCACTGTATCTTGATAGACGTAACATTTTAACTAGTTCAGTATTGAGATATTGTGGTTCACTATTAAGCTACATTATAAACATGATAATGAAACAAATATTTTTGCCGAAATTGTACCTTAAAAGTGATTGCCTGACTGAATTGAAATTCATTTTCATAATGAATAATTGGTGTTTGATAAGTTACCAATGCACCAAACTTATCATTAACGCTTGTTGACTCTTCAGCGGGTTTGTTCTTAAACAAACGATAAGTACATGAAGTGAATTTGATGGCACCTATTGAAATAGATGTTTTATTGACTTGAGATCAATCGAAGAAATACAAAAGATCTCACCCAGTAACTTTTGTAATTCGTCATTATTAACTCCTATCGGTTGTTTTGATACCAATATTGGCTGTGTAAAGCCGGCATCAAGTGCACCAGAAATCAAATCACTTACACAAATTGCACCACTTAAACATTCACCTATTATGCATAAAAATATCTATCTTTAAGTCCAAAAACTAAGT
>OENM01001716.1:0-14778 GCA_900239745.1 Rotaria magnacalcarata | reverse complement strand
GGCAATTTTTCGAGTAAACTACGATTGACCTATACAATTTACCTGGTTTTTGTGACAGGGATAAAATTCAAAAACTATTTTAAATAAAATTTTGGAAAAAGAAATTCAACTGTTCTATACTAAGAAGAAATAATTCGACGCCAATCTAATTAGATGCCAATGAAATTCAAAAAATATATCATTGAACAGAAGTTAGAAGTAGCTGAAATATGGACTGAAAATCTTCGAGTACGCCATTGGTCGAAAAACTATGAAAATAAGCATTAGTAGAAAATTTTTATATTTTGTCGAGCCTATCAAGTGCTTGGTGTGCCTATTTGAAGTTTGCCTAAATCTAATCTCCTCAAATCTATGTTAGACTCTCGTCTACCACAATCTTTATCTGTCCTAGTTTGAGCCTACTCAGGCCTATTGGCTCCGCCACCACTAGCTTGCTGGTTATTAACTGATAAAAACATGCGTTTGTCAAATGGTCGATTCTCTCGAGTCATTCAATCAAGTCGCAAAGATAATAGCAATCGTTTTCAATGTTTTATAGTTATGATTTGACTTTTTCTTTCAAATAAATTTGAAGAACTTTCTATGCATATTCATGTACCTAAACAGTTCTCATCGTGCTTTTCTGTACTTCCTGTAATCTTTCGTACTTTTGTACTTCGGAAGTACCGAAGTCCGCTTGTTTACCCTTGATCGAAAGGCATGTGAAAACTAAACATTTTATTGTGCTAATGAAAAAGTACTTCTGTTTTTGAATTAGAGACATCTCTTTTCCAACGATATACCATCTACTCTGTAATTATCACACATAATTGGTCTAAATGTATCCTATTACTATTCGACAACTATCCTATGTAAACATCAGTGTGCCTGAAAATAACTGGTAATACTCGTCTTCGTTTCCTCCTAGAATAATAATGATAGGTCAAATGTCGACCAAACGTTATTGTTTCTTTATGTTATAGCAGAAAAAACGAAGAAGCATAAAATAATAAAAAGGATAAAGTGACTAGCCACTGTCTCGATATGCATATGAAAGTAAAAAGCTCGAAGAATTATGATCCTATTAGTACACTATCTACATCAATAGAAAATAAGAGAAAAATAAAGTATATCCGACGAATAAATTTGAATGTGAGTTCTATCAATATTGTTCACTAGCATGCAAGTTTATTTTAATGAGTCAGTTCTTTAAAAGAATGTTAACCATAAAGTATAGAGATAGATTACTATTATCTTTGGTAATCACGTTTATTAAACTATTTCTTATCTTCATAATGCTTCTACTTGACGCATAAGGTATTACAATAGAGCATGCGTGAGAATGAAAGAGCAGATGAAGATATTACTGAGAGATTATTATTATTATTATCGCCAAAGTAGCTAACACTATTGATACAATTGTATTATCCTTAAAGTATAATTATTTGTTATTTTAGATTTGAAACGAAATGTCTGAAAACCAAAATTTTATGATTGGTATTATTGGAAGTGGTCCAATAGGATTGGAATGTGGTTTACATGCTCTCAAACATGGTTATCAATTTATTATTTTCGAATCAGGTGACGATATTGCTAATAATGTACGTTTATGGGCACATGTACAATTATTTACTCCGTTAAACATGAATATGTCGCTATTAGGAAAAAATCTTCTTAAAGAAGAACAAGACATCAATGCATTCTTAACAGGCGGTGAATATATAGAACACTATCTAAGACCTGTTAGTTGTTTGTTACAACCAAATATTCGATTGCGTCATCGTGTTATATCCATCGGTCGCTTTCACACTAATAAATTTATTATTCTTGTAGAAAATAAACATAGTAATTGTGAAGAATATTTCATTGTCGACTGTGTAATCGATGCAAGTGGTACGTACAATAATCCAAATTTTGTTGGTCCAAGTTATTTGCCAGCCATTAATGAACGTGCATTACGAAATAAATTACCATCGCCTATCACTTATCTGATACCACATTGTAATTACGAACAAGTTGCCGATAAACGAATTGTTCTTATTGGGAAAGGTTACAGTGCAGCGACATCTGCTGTCTTCTTAGGTAAATGTTGAATGATGGCAAGTGGACATTTGTGTTTGAATTGTATAAACAATCTCTCAGATTTCTATATATTGCGCATCGAGAATCTTTCGTAGATCTTGTGATTCATTACTTGAGTAAAGTAATCAATTGCTTGTATTTGTAATTATTTCTCTTTTCTAGCCAAAGTCAAAGAAGCTTATCCGAAAACACAATTATATTGGATTATCAAACAACCGATCGATCATTTGCCATATTGTATTAATCCTGAAGATCCACTAATACAAAGACGTGAACTAGTTGCCAGTGTGAATCAAATATATGCCAATAAAAATATCTTTACTGAGATTTATGATAAGGCCGCCGTAACTAAATTTACCTTATCAACATCTTCTTCAACAATCGATATTACAATTGATTCTCCTCATCCTACGATTCTAAATAATATTGATTATGTCATAGCCAATACTGGTTCACAACCAGATCGGAGTCTTTATGCCAATTTGAACGTACATGAATGTTATCGTACTAAAGGTCCAATGGCACTTGCTGTCAAACTATTATCATCTAGTAGTGCTGACTGTTTGAAACAAACAAGCCACGGTACAAATAGTATGTTGACAACCGAGAAAAATTTTTTCATCGTTGGTAACAAAAGTTATGGGAAGCAAACTAATTTTATTCTGCAAATTGGTTTTGAACAAATTAATGACATTTTTAAATTAATAAATGAACAATGCTAGTTATCAAGTTTTACCTTTGACAAAAATTTGCAAGTCATATCACGCTGTTTTTCATTTCGTATATACCATTGTATAGAGCATCATGAGATTCAACATAGCCATAGGCGACGTTTCATATCCATGAAGATGACTCATTTATGGCTCTTGTTTTTAACATGTTCTTCTAATTGGTATATTGTATTCAAAATGGTATTTAACACCTGAGTATTTTTCCTTTTCATTTAATCAGTTGTATTTAATCTTTTCATGAAAACTATTATTAAGAAAAATTTTTTTCCTTGTTATGACATATTTGTTAGATATATTAATTCTTTATTTATAGCGATGAATTTTGAAAATAAAATAAAAAATCTATATTTTAAAGATTTATGATATCGATCACTTGTTTACGTTTTCTATCAATGTTGGATCGTCTAATGTTCTCTCTAGATCAATTACTATGGGTCTAAATATCATGAAATGTTTCTGTTGTAACTAAAAACAACTTTCGTATGAAATAAATAAAACTTGAAGAATTGATGGACTCATAGTTTGAATCGGCAATATAAATGAAAGATGATTTATCTTGGTTGACAATAATACTTGATTTATGCACTTAAAACAAGCATTTGACTAAATATCCTTGGAAGAAAAGCAACTTATTCATGTGACTTGGTTTGCATTCATTGATTATTATTATTGTGAACATCTCTTGGTTATCTTCAATTAATAAATTCATTACTATTTATTCACTTATATTTATAATGACTTGTTCAATCATTATTTTGTGTTTATATTCGATTATTCATCTCTTCATCTTTGTATATACCATTCGTTCTTTCTCTATGATAGAACGCATCGATTATGTGATAAATATATATATATACATATATATGCCTAGATCAAGGCATAGAACAAAATCGAATAATGACTCTTTACTATTCAAACACAAGATAAGTTCTCTCTATCTCTCTATCCATTTCCATTTTATACCATATCATGATTATATATAAGTAGACTTCGATCGTATGCATCTATTCCACTGTTGATCGTACCAATGCCTCGTGACACGAATTGTAAGTTCTTGTATTTTTTTGTACTTGCAAAAAGTTCATATATAATTCTGTATATATTTTCGTTTTTGGTTATAGATTCTTCAATCTATGATGATCTTAGTCGCGATGGTTCTCGCCGTTGTTATGGAACAAAAACGTCAACGTTTAATTCGAATATAATTGTTGATGGACATGTATTTCATCTTGGATCTCGTTATTCATTACCTAAAATGATTGGTTCAGGTGCTTATGGTCAAGTTATATCAGCATATGATTCGCTACTTCAACGTAAAGTAGCGATTAAAAAAATAAAATTACCTTCAATAAATGCTGTTGAAGCTAAATTATTTTATTCTCGTTCATTACGTGAAATATGTATTTTAACACCACTTAAACATGACAATATCGTTCAAGTTCTTGATTGTTATACGCCAGCAGCAACAGTTGAACATATGCGTGAAATTTATATTGTAACTAATTTAATGCGTTTAGATCTTCATCAATTGATTAAAATGAATAATCAACGGCCAATAGATAAACGTATTATTACAAGTAGTCATGTTCCACATTTTCTTTATCAAATATTACGAGCATTGAAATTTATTCATTCAGCTAAAGTTTGTAAGTAGTCTATCTGATGTGTTAACGATTAAACTATGCTTTTTTTTGTTCCCTCTTCAATCATAGTACACCGAGATTTAAAGCCAAGTAATATTTTCGTTGATCTTGATGGTCATGTACGTATTGGTGATTTTGGTCTTGCTCGTGTACCAGAAGAAGAAGCTAATACACCGATGACTGGTTATGGTAGATAATTTGCTTTTTTTGTTCAAGCAAATAGATCTTCCATCTGAGGACTATTTTAGTATGTACACGATGGTATCGTGCACCTGAACTAATGCTTTGTGATGGAACATATAATTCAGCTATAGATATGTGGTCAGTAGGATGTATTCTTAGTGAACTTATATTTGGTCAACCATTGTTTCCTGGTCGTCATTATTTTGATCAATTACGTCTTATTGTTGAACGTCGTTGTGGTTCATTAGGTTTTCTTCCTCATGAACATAGAATAGCATATCCAACAATAACCGATAAATCATTAAATGCTCTTCATCGAATTCTAGGACAATGTACAAATTATCATCCGAAACCATTTTTACCATCTGATTCAATTGTGCCGAATATTGATGCAGCTGCTTTCGATTTACTCGAAGGATTATTGTTAATGGATCCACATAAACGTTTGACAGCTGACGATGCATTACACAGTTCTCTATTTAACAATTATCGAAAAGATGCTGGAGGTGAGCCATCGTCTGAAGAAGCATTTCAACTTGATCTTAGTCCATATCAATTACCTGACATTCGTGCAATGCTTTTTCAAAAAGTACAACTTGTTCATCAACAATTACATGAGAAAGCACTGATACTTAATGAGCAAGCAACAATGGCAGCAAGTACTTATGCAGAGAAGATGGATTGTTATTAATAATAGATTGGAAAAAAAATCAAAAACATTTGACTAACTTTTCAAAAATTTCCTTCTCTAAAACGATAGAGAAGGATTGTTTTTTTTTGCATTCTATGTTTCTATACAAGGAGAGCTTAGATTCTTCTTGTATTATTTATTCTGTATGAGATCTCATTTTTGACGTGAGCGAGTTTTGTTAATACGTACGTTTTCCGTTTTATATTTTATCAAGTATGTATAGTAGATTCTCTTCTCCTTGATGATTTTATTTTCATATCGATACTAGTTTTAGAAATTAATTACATTGGACGATGCACCATTGTTGCTGCGTTTTATCTTATAAAAAATATATATATATATCATCTCTATAAAAAATTATACAGAATTTATGCTAGTGAAAATTTCGATGGAGAATAAGAGAAATAAATTATTCATAACGAATAAAAATTTCAAGCAATTGCTAACTTCACAAATGAAGATAGAAAAGTGCGAAATATTACATCTGTTTCTTTCTCAAAAAAAAATAATAATAGTGTATACTTCAATTGAAATATACAGTGAATGATAATTTATGACTGCTGCTTTTCATATTTATTAATACACAAAGAAACAGTCAATATCAAAACAATTGCCATAAAGAAAAGAAAATCAAAAGTTACCAAGTTGTTTGATGTCAATCGGATGAATTCGAATTGCCAGTATCTTTCATTAATGTTTGAATGTAATCAGTCGCTGATCGAACAACATCATAATCTGACATGCCTTTTGCATTTGAATCGGGTAATAATGAACGTAACTGATCTAATGATGATTCATATGCACTATCTGTATTCGAATTTGTTGCTGTTGTTGACGATGATGAAGACGATGAATTATTTGATGACATTGAAGTGAATTACAATATGGAAGTGATTACGTGAAATAAATATTGAACTGATGTCGTTTGACAATGACTAGGAGAAATCAAATTGACGGACAGGTGTGCGAGAGAAAGAAAGAAAAAAGAACGTTAGTCGACTTTTTTTTTCTTCTTTTCCTCATATCTATCTATCAGTTCAAGATGGACGGACAGGTCAAAATTTTCTTTGAATGATTGCCCTTATGTTTCAACATTCGTCATTTATTTTATCAATAAATGAATACAATCAAGAAAAAAAGTTCTCTCTATTTAACTTTAACAAATTTGTATTCGAGTTCATTAATCGTTACGGCTTCCTTAGCCTTTTCATCATAATCCATCCA
The DNA here is from genome assembly GCA_900239745.1 of Rotaria magnacalcarata. NCBI lineage: Eukaryota > Metazoa > Rotifera > Eurotatoria > Philodinida > Philodinidae > Rotaria > Rotaria magnacalcarata. The sequence goes on along the minus strand of OENM01001716.1, from coordinate 8,245 downwards.
TTCTTTATTTTCGGACAAATCAATTTTACTAAATTTTGTACCCGATTCAACACCTTGACATGCCCATCCATCACCTTAAGAAAAAAAAGACTAAATCAATGTTCATATGTAAAATTAGAAGAAAACAAATTCTCACCTGGCTGCCAATCAACAGGTTCTATGCCACGACAATCAAATATAACAACTGTTTTAAACGTATGATTATCCGAATCATCACTTGTATAATTCATTGAAGGTTTAGCTGGCTCAATATTAAGATTACCTTCGTGAGAGCAAAATTTACATTTCATTATAAAATTAGCTTCGCCACGGCTTCCAGATATACTTGATAATTGTCTCAAATTAATATCATGATACGTATCGGAATGTGTATGACATTTGGTACAATCTAATTTTAAATACCAAATGAAATCATCGAAAGATTCGATATGAAAATCTGTAACATTTTCAAGATTAGCTTTAAACTGTAGAGCTATTTTCACCATCTAGAAAAAAAATAATTTATATGGATTTTTTTCTTTGCATTCATAATAGAACGAAACTCTAGCAAAAGTTATACGTGGTTGTCAATCAATATTTGTTTTCATGATTCGTTATCGTAGCCATTTTAATTGTGAAATATTCTTATTTTATTCATTGGGAAAAGGAATTTACTTCTCTTGGCAACCACAGAAAAAGTGAATGGAATCTTTGAATGATAACTGACAGAAAATTAAAGTTTACTATTAATATAACTGAAAATTCTATGCGTAAAAATCGATGGAATCATACTTTCATTCGATTTAGAAATAGTTTGTAATTAATACATGACCTCATAATAGTAAACAATCTATCGATAGAAGTTTTTTGTTGTTGGTTTGACTAGTTAACCAATCGTATATGAAAGAGTCTAATGCACGCATGCAAGTAAAGACGGGTGTCACTTTTACTGAGAATACTTTCCAAAATTATCTCAATGAGGCAAGACTGAAGTATATAACTTATTCATGATCTTGGAAACGACAAGTGTATTTCGCTAGAATTACTTATCGAGCAGATGCTCGTTCATCTCTTGTTTGATTTATTCTAATTAAAGGAAAAGCTGATATTTAAGTATTATTTTCTTTCAGTCGTATCTTACTTTTTTTAGAAAAACTTTTTTTCATGAAAAATTATCAAGTCTTTTAATGTAACTGCTTGTACTTATTTCTGATTTTTTCAGTCAACTATCCATGAAAAACATTAATATAGTTCTCCCGTTCGATTTCAAAACAAATAACTTCTAAATTATTTGTTCTAAAAAAAAAATTCTACGCTGTATCCTATTTATAAATTTAACTTCTCTCGTAGTGTTCGAATTCATACGTAGAAGTTAACAGCCAATAGAACTTCTCAGGTTTATTCTTGTTGCGTAGTTCATATTATTTCTGCTGATGATAGTGACATTTATAATAGGCATAATTAAATATTTGCACAATATTTATGATTTTATTAAATTCTGAAATAAGTTTTTGATCTAAATCGAAACGCTTCGTTCTATTTCACATTTTATCTTCATTTCATACAGCATCGATATTTGATTCATCATCATGTACTGCCATCATACAACATGACGTCATCAAACAACGCCATAGAACAGAATCATCGACAAATCTCAACTAGTATTGCATGTGATAAACAAATATGAATAAGAATGACAAAAACTATTCTAGAATAATAAATACGAACGAATTTCTACAGTTTTCTACTCAGTCGCTCTTAACCGTTCTTTTTACTTTTCTTCAGATCTTTGAATAACGTTAAAATGTCATCGAATGGACAAAGTTTTCATTTGGGAGAACAAGCGGGTTCTATTGGTCAAGCAGGTGGAGCATTTAGTGAACGAGGTAAAGCAGCTGAAAATGCTTATTTTCATGCACAAGAAGCTGAGCAATTAGCTGCGTTGAAAACTCAACTTGAACAAAAACAACAACAAAATCCACCAAGCTCATGAATATGATTCAAGATGATGACTTTTCAATAGACTCTTCATAATTATTTGTAAAGATTTTTCTCATTTCCTCATTTAGCATCGAAGAAATAAACAAATGAAAAAAACTTTCAAGCTCTAATATGAGGGAAATCTTTTCTTAGATGAAAACAAGCCAAGCACTGAACTGAATGGAATATTCACGTTTCTTTTTATAGATAGTTCTCATAAAAGATTTGACTTATCGATACTACACTTTGTAAAGAAATACCCATTCTACAACATGAGTGGGTCTGACGAATTTCGCTATTTTCATGAAGAAATTAATGAGATTTATTAAAAGTCTGTTTGTATGCAATCTAAAAATAATTTTTGGACTCTTCAAAGATTTCCACACTCCTGTCGAACGAAAATAGGTACATAGGTTCTAAGTTTATATCTAAAAAGAGCATAAAATTATGGTCACACTCTATACGTTCACTCATGTGAAACACATTCAAGCAGGTAAAAAATAAACAAATATTGTATTCTATAAATTTCGGTCAATCCATTTTGTACAACCCAAATTTTTAGGCCTTTCAGAGATTCTCTCGATGTACTTGAATAAAAAAAGATACTCGGAAAGAGTACAACATTCTCATTATCTTCTTTTGATTTTAACTCTCGTTGATTGGATTAAAAAGACCGAAAGCTAAGCGAATATTGTTTTTATTCAACAAGACACGACAGGGCGAATAAAACGACGAGATATATAAGAGACTACGTCGCAAGCTGTGAGCGAATAAAGTATACAGAAAAAAATCGTGAAGTTGTTGTTTTTCGCAGTGTTTTTTTCTTTTCTTCAGTCGATTAGTAGTTTTTATATAAGCAATCTTCTTTTCCTCCAGTAAGGAACAATAAAATAAAGGTGACTATATTGCTGTCTTGTTTTAATTACTGAATATAAATAAAAGAAAATATTCGAGTTAGTATCAATTTTAAAGATAGAAATATTTCGGTTTAACGAAACTTTTTCATTCATATTTGCAACAATAGGAAAATAATTACCCCATCCCACTCCCCCCCGCAATAGAAGACCCTCCCGAATTAATTAAAAGGGCCTCCCAGATTAGAAGATCCCCCTAAAAAGTTTGAATGGTCGCCTTAATATAAGACCCGGGTTTTATAATTCGTCCATGTTTGCTATTACATGATATGTTCATTGCTCTTCACAAGAAAGAAAATTTTTTTCAACCCAATTTTCTGCAAAAATTTTGAATTTTTTCTGCGAAATTTTACAAATTTCATAAGAAATTCTGGCGAAAATCCTTTTTTAAGCATTTTCCCCCCATTTTTCTGAAAGGTCTTTTTTATGAACAAACTATCGCAGAAGGTCGAAAAATTCAGAACGATTTCTAAAACTTTCTACCAACATACACTCTATGTTTCAAATAGAAGCCCCCCCCCCCCCCCCNGGGGGGGGGGGTGTTTACCTTGTATTAAACAACCAGTACAGTTATTCAGAAAGCAGGTGTCACGATATAGTTCTTGATCTGAAATGGTACGCTATCGGCATCTCTGGAAAGGATGGATTTGTATAGGAATGGGCACTAATTTGCTCGCTATTCGTTTTCATAAAAGAAAATACTTGTCAAACATTGTGAATCTGCCCACGTCCATCTTGAATTCCATCGTTTCATCTAAATCTTGGAGATTAAAGTAAAACGTACTTTGGCAAACTTTTATGAGTCAATATTATAATATGAAATACGACAAAATAATTATTTTAGAATTCAATGGATGCATAAATATTGTGCGAATATTTAACTATACTTGGTGTAGAGCTTTAACGCCAATGTAATTAGTATGAATTATGTAAATAGAACCAAGATCCTAGGTTAGAATTAGAGTTTGTAGACAGCATCATTATCCATTGAAATGTTTTTTGCACTATGTAGTCCTTTTCTCGCTTAGACTGAGATTCACATCACGAAGAAAATTACGAATACAGAAGTAGAGTTGAGATAAAATTTACTTTGTGCACATTGAAGTTGATTATAGGTTCTTTATTTCTTCATTGAAACTATTCCTGACGAGCTAATATTCAATCAATAGGGAAAAAATAAAAACTGGACGGTATTTCATTTTTATTTTTAGTACGGAAAATAGTTTTGTTAAATAAAAACATATTAGAGTAAAATAGAGTCAATTTATATGCTCTTCTCGGTGGGAAAATTTGCATTGTGAACGTTCATTTCGATACTAGTTTTGACCACTTGAACGTTGTACTATCTGGGTCGACGTCGTGCCTGTACCTTGTAACATTTGAATTTCTTCCGATACCCCTTCACCAAATGCATGGACATTTTTCTGCTCAAGAATTGTTTTTAGTTGTGTCCCATCAGGATAATGGCCAACCATGGATTTAAGTTGTACCACAATGCGTGCAAGAGTTTCACTATCTGATAAATATTTTCTGAACTGGTCTTCATCGTAATTCATACTTTGCAAATAGTAGAACTTGATTGTCTCTGTGTGCAAGAGCTTGTGATAAAAGTCAGCCTGTTTTTCTTTTGAAAGAACACGTATATGGGATGGCGTATCAACGTTGCCATAGCGAACATATTCGATAGAAATCATAATCACGCGGTTCGCACGTGTTTTCAGTGTCGTTGTTTTATTATATTCTGGCATGTCAGGTACCTCTTCGTGACAACAACGACAGATGGTTTTCGTACAACAAGATTTCACTTTTTCACAGCCAGTTAATTCCTCGGGTGGCTTTTCCTTGAGAACCGCATTCGTTCTTTGTACGGCTTCTTTCTTAACTTCAGTGGATACTTTGATCGAGAGAATATCTTCGATTGCAAGCATTTGAATGTTTTGATCGACTCCAACTTTGAATTCTTTTGTTTCTGAAAAATCTCTCAATAGAGTGCTTTGACCTCTCTGTAGGGAACCTCCTGGTGGGCCACCTAATCGATCCAGTTGGCCTTCTTCTTGAGTTACATTTTGCGAAGTTTTGTGCCATGTATATATAGCAAGAATCGGGCAAGTGTTTCCATTAGAGTCAGTATGGGCACCTATGAGCAAAAAAACCCTAGTGTATTTTACGGTCCTATTCCAAAGTAAAATAATTTGTGAATTTGACAAAAAATTATTTTGACTCTAAAAATGCATATGAACCAAAAAAAACCACGAATATGTTTTTTAAACGACATAAAAACCGTAAGAATCGCTCTGAATTATACGTGTTGGTATAAGCGCTTTACTGTAAGCGTAAAGATCAATTATATGTCGACAGACATTTTATGAAAGTGTTTACGAAAACAAAATAACGACCCTTTTCACTCCTTACTTTCAATCCTAAAGATAATGACAAGAAGTTTGTGAGATCTAAAAAAATAGTTCCTAAGCCCTCATACTGTGTCAGTTTTACTTTCTATTGTATCCAAGCCACAATCACAGAAGTAACTGATTTCTTCGTGAAAACAACGTTTTTCACACATTCTATGTCGATTAATAGGTATAATTTTACAGGTATCGTGAAATTTTGAGAGAAACATACATTTCTTCCCGAACATGATTGAGTGATAGAAAAAGAAATCATTTTTATTGAAATGAGGCATGCTCAGATTTCCGAAAAATAAAATCCTCGAAAATAACAAATTTCTCTCATTATTAAAAGACATACTAGAATGCCAACAGAAATTTCCTTGAAACTTCCGTAATTACCATTACATGTAAACGAAAATTATCAGAAAATACCATATTTTCAGATACTTCCCAACAAAATTTCAGAAACCAGTTTCACATACAAAAAGAAATTTCCCGTTAATTTCGGAAATAACAAAAAATATGAAAGCAAATAAGAGCACAAAAAAAATAGATTCTTTAGTAATTTCGGTCATTATCTGGAAATTTTTAGGAAATTACTTAATTTTGGTTTTGGCTTATGGTGAATAATGTTGCGGTAATTACGAAAGTTGTTGATATGATCTAAAACTTAAATTTCTCATCCCGATAGTTTCCGAAGTGTGCATATTTAGCTAGGAAATTTTCTTTTTTGAAAATTTGATCACTGCTGAAAATTTTCAGTCGGCATATTGCATTTATCCTCTGACTTGTCCTATTGGTTTCCTATCGGAATTTCACCCTACTTATTAACCTGGGCATAGATCTTATAAGTACCGTTCATCGCAGTAAAACTGCTCACCGTGGATTTCAATTGACAATTTTTTCTTATAACTAAAGATTGAAGCAGTAAGTGGCTAAACGAAATTTCAAAAATGTCAATGTCTTTATCTCATTTATTAACAGTAATGTAACCATACAATGTTCATATAAACTTCTAAAAATCTGATATTCGTCTCGACTTCAATACACCGCAATATTTCCATGTGTTGAGACTGACACATTAATTGGATACTATTATACCTCTTATATCTTATATCTGAAAATATTATTTTTCATCACGGAATGAAATAGAATTGAATAAAAGCAACAAAAATGCTTTTTTAAAATCTACTACAGATTCTTTCATATAAGAATACACAATATTCAGGCCAAAAGTTAATATTGACTGTTGATGATCGAATCACGAATTTTATTCTATTTTACATGAGTAAAGTAGACAAAACCACAACCATGCATATATTCTAACAATTACAGCAATAGTTTGATATCGTAGTGGTTGCTCTGTTAAAAATCAAAGCATGTCAACGGTCCTTCAAAAATATATGCCAATGTTTTTATACATGACTGTGTGTGTGCAAAAACAAATTACAGATTATCTAAATTTAGGCATGTTACAGTATAGGTACTTATCTGAAAACGAATACTAGTCACACGGCTAGAATTCATACAAGATTCATTTGAAAACTAGTAAAGTATCATAACCAAAAACAAAATTCAATAGAAACCAGTGTTCTAGTCTCTACGACTAAGATTTTCAAAGAGAATCGAACTCGGGTAGAGAAGTGTAATCTAGAATCGAATCACAGACTATCGAATCTGAAATGGATTAGAGAAATGAATTGCTTCATGGGAAAATTGAATGGTGTTTTGCTATTAACAAGATAAGTTTACTTTTCTCTTCTGTGTTTTTCAGACGTTGGTCCATTAATTCGAACTGAAGGCTAAGAATGAAGACTATTATTTTGATCCTTAGCCTATCATCGTTATTCTAGTCTATTCGATGCACAAATTAAAGATCATCTTCAAGACATATACTTTAACTATAAATATAGTTCGTACAGATATTTAGCACTAGCTTTTATTCTTTTTTTACATGTTAAACATAGGTGCTACTACCTGCATATAAGTTACAACGTCCATCTGGAATTTTTGCAGCCTTTATTTCGATGGTATCACGGACTTTGGTTTGCAATCCCATCGGTTGCACCGCATTCGGTGATTTTCTTAAAATACCATTTCCCATGATGGAGTAATCCGCTTGGAACTTTACGTTTTAACGCGAATTATTGTTTATTTAAGTCTAAAACATGAGACAAGAGTTGCGTGTACTATCATACCTTTTCTCTTTCGAAACAGAACAATAGAATTTTAGAACATTGAAACATATACTTGGAAAACAGTTCATATTATAAAACTGTTCTCGGATGATGAACTATTATTGTCGATTCGACGATTATTTTTCCTGCAAAGAAGCATTCAGACGCAGTAGCAATCTAAAATCATGAAACTTGTACAATCAAATAGTACGACTCATAGTGCTCTTGTAAGAAATCAAAATGAACTCGGTACATTTAAACACTATTCAAAGATTATTAAGAGAGGGTCGTGGAACCACTAGCAAATTTACTAGGGGTCGGCCGCCGGTAAAATTTTGATTTTCGATTTAACTATTTTAAATGAAAGGTCTAGTCAAACCATAAGTGAATTCAGAATATCAGATCTTTCTGATGTGCCGAAGAAAAATGGCAACGTTTATAAGTTATACACCATTTATATTTTGGTCAAAAAGTGAAGTTTCTAGAGTGACCTTAGTATTTTATACTTTCCTCTGCTTCTGCTCATTCGTTTGACTTCGGAAAAGTCTCAAAAGATGCAGAAATATTTTTCCTACAATAACTACTCTGAAAGAAAAAAGGAGTACTGCAGAACTCTTTTATGGTTCTGAAGCTCATGCAGAAACTTTTTTAGTTCTGTATGAAAGTACGGAACTATTAATAGTTCTGCCCAACAGTACTGAACTTTGAAAGGTTTCGGAAAAAGATTCAAAACTATGAAAAGTTTTGTGTCAAAGAATACTGAACCGATAGGGTTCTGCACAATGACACTGAACCTAGTAAGGTT
>OENM01001715.1:0-28128 GCA_900239745.1 Rotaria magnacalcarata | reverse complement strand
CGAGTGACAGTGTTGTCAGTGCAGTGTAGTCAGTTGTCAGTGCTCAGTATATCGGCGCTGGCAGTGTCAGTATTTCAGTATTTACACTGAAACTGCACATCCCTAGTCCCATTCATTACTCCCTGGCATTTGTTCACCAAGCTTCACGAATTGACTGATCTATACGTTTACATCGTCATCAGAAGTGTGACAGGGCACCATTCCTTTATTATTTTGGAGACAAATGTCAAATAGCACAACTGTTTACACTTCAACCATCCATGTCACAATTAGAAATGCATAGTTGAGCTATTGTCTGTTTCACGTCGGACTATCTTTTCTCTCTCCTATTCTTGGCAGAACAAAGAGCGATAAGAAAAAGAACAGTGTAGTAATTCATATATCTGTCCGTACAAGAGAGGTTTAACTGCACAGAATGACCTAAAAAACAGTGCCCACTCTCACAGGTCGGAGGTGCCTTGTTAGAAATGTTAATTTCCAACAAAAATCGATTGGTCGTACCATGGAGCGCCCATATAAGCGAGATGACCTTGCTATCGAGGTGCTCATACGCCGAGTTTTTACTGTAGTGTAAAAATTATATTGAAACTTCACGAAGAAATCCTTGAGTAAGAAAATTATATGAATGCTTGTGAAAAAAAATTTAATTTCCCGCCAGCATTGATATAAGCTTCGTCTTCGTCGCACGAAACTGAGATCTAGCATAAACAAAAGTTTTGGATCCGCCAAGGGCACTGAAAGCGACTCTTATTAGTTTTGTTTCTTTACCTAAGATGAGATTCGGCAATACGATTCATTCTTTTAAAAAATGCTCTTGATGTAAAATAGCCACTCCAATAATGATCAGCGCGATCAGCATATGTAAAAAAGTCTCCTGCATAACTCGGAAATTCCGTAAGAGGTTTTTCTTGTAGAAGTTGTGCGAAATAATCACTTAATGTGCCATATTGAATCTAATTTAATCGATCATAGAAACGTCGGTTATCCGTTAAGCAAGCTTACGTGTGTGTTCCAATGAATTTGTTGATTAATGTATGTAAATAATTTATCATAGTTGTCAAATTGAAGTTTAGATTCTTCTATTGTTCTGAATCGAAAATCATCACCTAATGGAATAAATAAAGCATTTGTTCGATATAATTGAGCTTTTTTCCGATATTGATCTAGTAGTAATTCAGCTCTAAAGAAAACAAAATTTATTAAGACTCAAAATAAGAACTTCATTTACCGTTCTTGAATATTTTTCTCATCGATAATTACAGGGTTTATACCCCATGGACAATTTTTATACGATTGTCTGCCTCGTAGAAAATCAAATTGACAACAAATTTTCGGATCCGGACCACATGTATGTGGAATATCATAAGCATTGAATGGAAGAAGATGAGTGAAGATTCGTGTCGACAACGTTCGATCTAAAAGGTTCACATCAATTTATTTATAAGATCCGTAGTCATTTTTTTTCCTTACCCCATGTTTGCTGCCATAGAAATTCCAAACGTTTTTCTTTCGCTAATGCTTTTTTTATATGATAATGCACTCTAAAAAGCTATTAATAATTTCATTGAATTATTCTTCAAATTTTACCTGTGAATTGCCATGTATTGTATCCCCGAACGTTGCAATAGATACGCCATTGTTGGCGAATAACCAAATGGATCGTTAGCCCAACCACTTCGTACTGTAATATTTCCTAAATAATAGAATAAAATAAATTCGAAAAACTAAGGAAAATGAATAATTATAAAGACCTAATTTATTTTCAATGAATTGATGTCCTTCAATCAGTTGGTCAAGCATAGCGAAATAATGTGTATTTGCTTCATCATTCATTACCTTAAAAAGCCAAAATAGTACATAATGAATAGTCAAATCTACATATTCTGATGGGACTAAGATAAACTTTCAGAAGCATGACGAATCTGTAAGGGCAACATTTTAGATTAAAACTTTTTATTTACTTACCCAAGCACCGGTAACGATTTCAAGTTGTTGATTTTTTAGAAATTTTTTCAATAAACTATGTTGCTTAGGTGTTGCTTGATCCCACCATAAACTTAGAAAAGACATTTCAGCCCAAACGAATTTATATTTTTTATTCGTCTCTAGGATGTCGATCATTGTATTAAGAATATGATATACTGCATGGACAAAATATTCTTCATATGTACTACGCCAGCCTGATAGAATAGGAAATATTCGATGTAAATAAAAATAACATCTCTAGTTAACCTGGATCGGCATGTGAATGAGGCATAAGAATTATTTTTAATTTCTTATTTGATGTCCATTGTGATGCATTATATTGAATATCATAGCCTTGTGTCCAGATACCACCGTCGGGATTGTCAAATGGAAGACTATCGTATAATTGTTGGCTCTAATAAATAGATGAGAATTTTTATAGGAATAAAATAAGAGAATTGTCCTACATTGAATGTAGTATTCGTTGGAGGAGAAGTTTGCCAAGTACATTGATTGTGATCATTCTTAGATCTGTAGAAAGCCGTCTCAATGTCGTTTTTAATCTTTTCTGGAACTATTTTGTCTTCATGATTTTCAGAATTTTGCTTCGTTTGTTGTTCTAGACTCGCATGTTTTAGTTCTTTATCAAGATCTCGAATAGAATCTTCAAGAGATTCGAGATGTTCATTAAACCATAGATCGCCTAATTTCTGTAGAAAATAAAAATCAATGAAAATTTAAAATATCTCTATTTTAAATTACTTGTCGTTCATCTATATTTGTGCTAATTGAATCAAGTACTGTATATAATATAAAAACCATTGAAAGAAAAAGAATCGGTATCAATAGACGATTGTAACATCGTCGGCTCATCTATAACATATAGCGTAAATATAGAAGCAAAGAAGTTAGAATTCTTATGATTTTTCAGCTTCATTCTTTATTTAACATTGAAACGCCTGCCAAACTTCGATATGCATTTGAATCTCCTGGTTGTCGACACTCAGTTCGAACATCTCATAGCAAAGTGTCACTCATCTGCATAACAATCAAATATTGTTATTTTTTTTGTGAAACACGATCTGAAAGGAGTGTTGAAGTATATAGGGTAGAAATTTGGANCCCCCCCCCCCCCCCCCACAGACCGTTACAGAGAAATTAATTAATTAGATAATTGGTTAATTAATTAATTATTAATTAGTTAATTAATTTTTCTGTAACGGTCTGTGATGATTTTAAGAGACTTTCTACATCATAATACAGGCCGTAACCGAGAAACTCCAGAGACCATCACTGACCGTGATAGACGGATTCCAGAAAAGGAGGTTCATCGTGTTTCACATTTTAATCCCGCAGGGATTGCGCTAACAGCTTTTTTCAATATACCCAGGTCGAACAGTCCGGCCTGGAAACAGCCGGTTCCGGGTACTTCCGTTGATTTTGTAGAAGCAGTATTCCGGTTGAAAATTTTTCGGATTTTTTCCGGTGATTCACGATCAGTTCCTACCGGAAAGCACCGGAAGTTGGCAGGAATCCGCCGAAGAAGTTCGACCGGATTTTTGACCGGAATACTGCTTCCATGTTCCAGCGATTTCCTGCAGGATGCGGTGACTTTCCCGCATATTTCCTGGAGTATCCGGTGACCGGAGTGTTCGACCTGGGCTAATTCTATACATTGAATTTATACAAGTACAAAGTCGACGAATGTCCTAACGCTATCATCCGCTCTCTCTTTGATTATCCGGTTTGTTACGTAAGCATGAAGGTTGTTCTATTCGTTTAAAAAAACTATTTACCTTGAACCGAATTTCAAGCGCTAAACTTCGACAAAAACGTTGTCTTAGTCAGATGTAAAATATAGAAAAGACCTTGGCCCTGCTTTAATATATGCTTATTACTTCCCCGAAATCGACCAGTTCAAAATTTTCAAGAGAGCTCTACAGTTAACAGCATGCTTTTGGTCCTAATTGATTTTCGCACTATTGAACAATTTGATATTGATTTTTAAAGAACAAGTCCCAACGCATTTCTTCGCATTCCTACGCTGTTCGAGAATCAATCGAATAACAAGCACCACGTGATTTCATTTTTTGTTTATATTTAGTACCTAAAGTGATGCTTTTTTACAATGGTACTTAATCACAATGAAAGAAAAATAAATATAATCAAAAAAAGAATTAAGATCATTAGTTAGTAAAAATTAGTTTTGTCAGTATTATTAAAAGAAGATTAGAGATTCAAGAGTAGAGAACAAGCACGAGGCAAAAACAAAAATTTTGATTTAAAGTTATTTGTTAGTGTCCATGTTCATAGAAAATGCACATAAAACACAAAAGAAATATTGTAAGTGTGTACGGAAAGTATGAGTATTTGAGTCTTTTTTAAAAGATCACTGTTAGTTTTTACTAAAGATAAAGGCCATTGATCAAATAATCAGCGTCAACAGAATAATTTTTTGATTTTCGACCCATTTTTCGTGATTTACCACAATAACAACAGAGTAAAACAAATGAACTGATTGTTATCAGAATACCAAAAACAAGCAACAAGATAACACTTAGTTCACGAAAATGTGATTTTGTACGTGTGACTACAGTAAATGCTAGAATAAAAAATAAGTCGTGTTTATTCCTTCATGCATAATAAAATTCAAGTTTCTTTCCTCTCGCTGATAAACTCTCAAACTCTAAATAAATGTTCACTCTCGTCAAGTCTAAAACAGCTGTATCGATTAAATTTTCACTAAACATCAAATCATTATAAAGCTGTGCATCATACAAAGGAGGATAAATATATGTTTTCTAGACAAGCAAGATAGAGGAGAAAACACCAAGCTCATTATTAATAATAGTTGAAGGATTTTCTATTGTGATGATGCAATGCTTACGAGTAGTTGCTGTTGATGCTTCAATAGTACTACTTGTCACGATCGATTTTGTATAATATGCGGAATCTTTTTTCGGTATCATAATTTTATAATCTTGATGTGACGCGAATGGACAACTACCATTACAAGCGAATAGATAACATTTAAAGCCATCCTAAAGGAAATGATCATTACCGAATAATAATTAAAAGCTGCAGAGAGGTAACTCACGTTCGTAGGTTTTTCGCTCAGCATAGCTAAATCACATGTTTTTTCTTCACAGCAACCAGTCATACAAGTGTCTTGGACATTAAGATTAGGCTTTAATGTTCTTTTATCGACAAGAAAATGACGTATCATATGTGCACCATCTTTTACTTTAACTAATTGTTCGAGTCTAACATCATATGTGCTAACACATGTCGATTTATCCGATGCATCGTCTACATTAGTTTTGGCTGGAATTAATCGATTGTCGTCGTCGTCATCATTATTGTTAGATTCTTCGCCAACATCATCGTTTTCATCAAGAACTTTCTTACGCGATGGAGATGGTTTTTCATAGTCATATGAAGGAGTATCTTGATCGTCGTCAGCAATTTGATCGACGATATGTGGTCGCTTTGGGCGATAATTATGCCTGTATCCGCTAAGTAGATCATCTAATTCAAGTAGGTCATCGTCGTGACGACGTTGTTCAACGTGAGAGATTAACATCAGTAGAATTACAATGACGATCTTCATCTAGAAAATAAAGTTTTTGTTTTAGACTATTAGTCCTATAGTTTAACGAACAGCTAAAAATATTTTCACATATCGGATATTACGAGGAAAAATGAGTATTTCAGTCAACAGAAATAATATATAACAAAAATGAATAAAAATCTCATTATTATATTTGCAATCTTTTTTTCTTTTTAATCTCTCGCTGTAAAGCAAGTGGAATCAAATTAGATTTAGTCACAATTTCACGTATTTTACTACGAATTTCATTCGTTGTTCGTTCAAATGATTTCGCCGATGAAGATTCAATTGTATTTACAGCATCAGAATCCTCCTTTGGAATAAGAGTAGACCGTTGATACATAAATGTCGATTGTTTCTTGGGTATTTTTTGTCGAAGAATACTGATGGATTGTTTTCTTCCTTTTACATATTTATTCATTAGACTTTTACGTTGTACAATCGTTCTTCGTTCATTAAATTTCTCTCTTAAATCGTCAACATTTTCACATTCCGGTGCATAACATATATGCAAATTTGATCCCATAAAATTAATGTCATCCAAACGAAATTTAGCATAGCGTGCTTGTTGTATCTGTAGAAATTTAATTAGCACTGTATCAAAAAATGCATCATCAGTACTTGAATCTATTCGTTCGTATCCATCTAATCTCCAATATTGTTCAAGTTTTCCATATTGATTAAAATAGGGTAGTAATTGTTCGATAACACCGCGGACTGACGGAATATTTTGTACAAGAAGATATTTCGATTCTTGAGCTATGGTATAAACTTTGACAGCACGCAACTTTTTACCATCACGATACGGTGGACGAGTTAAACAAACATCGCCTTTCAAGTGATGACTATGAGATGGAAACATCTAAAACGGAACACGGGACTAGGTGATTATCTTTACTTGAATAAATAAATATATCATAAAAATAGATTAAGTAAATCAAATGTAAAATATATACAAAAACAAGCAAAATTTTATTAATAATCCTGAAGCGAGGTAAGCAGGAAATAAGCGTATGAAATTTTCGTTGATGTTGTTGACTAGAAATTTGATTATCGTCTTCGGGTTATCTCAACTTAGGTCGAAATAAAAATATCGAAAGGAAAAATGTCGAAATGGAGTAAAGCGCCACCTACGCTGAAATTTTTATTTTTCGACATTTTTCCTTTCGACCAAAGTTGAGAGAACCTCTTCTTCGTTTGTTCGATTATGCATTTTGAAAATCAGCACCACTGTAATTTCTAGTTGAGCAAGGGTCAGATTGGCAATTCGCGGAAGTCAATAGATGAATAGCATATATATAAAATTGAATTTAAAAATATAAATTATTTCGCTGCTTCTTGTTTACTCGCCAAACGTTTTTTACGTACTAGAAAGTAAACAAAAAGTAGATAATTTTATTTTTACAGTTTGAAATTTTTTTACAAGCGTCAAGATTTTGTTTGAGTTTTTCCGTAACACGAACTCGTGGTCCCAGAGTATCGAATTGTAAATTTAAACGAAGAAGTGTATTATTTTGAACAATAGCATCAGCCACTTCCATTTCAACACGATTGCCAAGGATTTGTGAACGCTTAAAAACAAATTCAAGAATGAACAAATAAAAAAAAGCAACCCTAAGGTGAAACTAGTAGTTGAAGAAGGTGTGCGAACTACATTTTAAAAAAAGGTAAGTGTGCGTATGTGTACGACGAAAAAAATATATTTACAGTTATATTGTTTCTCAATGAATCAATGAGACATTTGTTGGCTGAAATAATGCAAAGACAGGTTAACATATTATGTCAAATATTTTCTACAAAAACGGAAAATCAGAAGTGTTTTCGCATAGCTTTATATATATATTTAACTGTATTCCATAGATTAGGATACGATGAATGGCAAATGTTTTGCCATGTCTCTTTGTTTACATTACTATGAAGAACCAGACAAAAACTGAAGGACG
The DNA here is from genome assembly GCA_900239745.1 of Rotaria magnacalcarata. Lineage (NCBI taxonomy): Eukaryota > Metazoa > Rotifera > Eurotatoria > Philodinida > Philodinidae > Rotaria > Rotaria magnacalcarata. The sequence continues at coordinate 20,610 of OENM01001715.1, read as the reverse complement.
GTATTATACATGATTGTAACATGTTTTATTGTCCACCATGTCAATGTGTCTTTTTTTGAGAACATACTGATTAGAAATTGATCATTTTTCTTAATATTCAAAATATTATTTTGCTTTTAAAAATAAAACTTACGCCTACATGTTTACCGAGCAAATCGAATAAGTCTGTTCTATGTCTTATTAAAGTAAATAAACGTGCACCGTTATTATATTATCCTTGTAGAATACTACACATAAATGAAGAAGGTTTCCGTTCGTCAGTGTTTACTTCCTGACAGATGTTCTTTATTGTGATACTATAACTAATGTATGATAAACAATCGTCTCGATTTTCAATCCTCTTAAAGTATAGTAATCACTTCATGGAGATCTATTTTTATCAGCTAGTTTTCGTTGATTCTATAAATAGAAAGAAAGAAAAAACCATTGAGGCCTACATCTCGTTAATAGCAATGTCGAGAAGTGGATTGCTTTTCTTTTGTTTATACTGCTGTATTATTTAGTAAAATAAACTTCTACATCTGTTTCATATTAACGAATCGACTATAATCTATTCGAGTAGTTCTTTTTTCTTTTAACTTTGAGATAATTTCTAATGAAAACTTTTGCTAAGTCGAGAACTATAATTTTACTTGATTTGATAATCGTAATTCGACCAATGTTTGATTTTTCAATGTACTTCGTACGATTTCAGCAACAACTGCACCTGTCAAACGGTTCGACTGAGCATCGACTGTTTTCAATGTTGAATTTGCTTCGATAAGTTCAGCAAGAGACTAATTATTAATATTTACGTAAAATTTCTAAATCAAAATAAATTCTTACTCGACCAACAGCATCAGTCATGCCAACATTAGCCATTGCAAGAACTTCTACATGTGTGTTTTCTTTTATTGCGTTAAGTAAGTCTTTAAGTACATCAGGCTTTACTCCTTGAATATTGTTTATATTAATCTTAGTTAATTCTTTGTCATTCGCTTTTGCTTTTTCTATACATTCTTCAACGTTTGTCATATTATCTGGCTCTGGTGGAATTAATTTTAATGGTTCCATTTTAGCAGCCGCTTAAAAATAAAATTTAAAATCCGCTTCTTTTAAAAGAGACTTTTCTTTCCTATTTTCATACCGTTCCAACCACCGGCATTTGTAGATATAGGTTTATCCGTTACGGCTGCATGATATTGCACTTGATTAATTAAACCAGTAAAACCAAGAATAGCTGATAAAAACATTTAGTCATAATTTCAAAAAAGAAAAAAACAATTCAACAAACCAGCTAGCTCAACAATTTCTGTTTCAGTTGCATTCGTTAGTAGATCATCCCATTCCGTATGAGTAAATTCATCTTCTTCGTCATGAGTTGGCTTTGCAACTTCGGGAGCCAGCCAAACTTTTCCTTTCTTTTCACCGGGTACAAAAGGTTTTTGTTCCTCCCAATCTTTCTCGCTTTGTCCTTGTTCAGTTAAGAAACCCAGCAGTTTATTGCGATCATACGGACCGGTTGGAGTTTTATGTATTCGATAGTTACTACGATCGCTTGCTGGTAAGTAAGAATGCTTAAAAGATGACGATTAATAGAATGAAGAAAAAATAAATAAAAACATATATAGATACCTCTGGATCAATAAAATCATTAACATTCTCAAGTTCTTCAGCACTAAGTGCTTCTAAAAGTGCATCAAAATCATCTATATTAACACTTTCTTCGGAAGTTTTTGTTGTTGCCATTGCGTCGATTTTGATCAATGTTATAAAACGATGATAATACTAATAAAATAATCGTCGCGCAACTCTGCTACTACAGGAGGAAATTGATATATTTATATGTATATAGTAACCAATTGGGGATGATAAAAACAGATGGCAATAGCGGGCGGTGCAGTTATTTCACTGATTAGTTAAAAAAGCGACCAGTCTGAAAACAGAAACAGTATAGGTGTGCGTGTTGATTTATGTACATAAAATATAGGTGCTCATTATGATCATTTAACATCAATTATGTCGATTCTTGTTTATTCGGACGATACAGTAAATTGACTAGAAGAAAATTACCATAGTTGCTTATATTCTTTATTTAGAATAATGCCTCACAATTATTTGATTTTGAAAAAGACTGGCTTGTTGGTAGAACAATTTTATCAAATAATAATTTCAGTTCATTAAATCATATTTTTGATCTCAATGAAAATCTCACAAAAGACGATGATAAAGAAATTGTACGTCGTTTTTCTTCTGTAAAAGTTGCTATGGAAATAACATGGAGCCACTTACAAAAAAAGACGCGATTAACAGCAATAATATTCACATTTTCCTGAGATATATCAGTACTAGAATAGAGAAAAAAATACTTCGAAGATTAAGTTTAGAACAAAGTGTTTTGAAAAAATTCTCTTCCAATTAGGATGACCCATTTCAATTGCAACAAGTTGAGCAAATACACACATTAAGTCAACAAGTAATACAAAGACCCAATCGAACCTGTTTGTCTGATGCCTACGACGTGATTGATTTCGTATGTTTAAAATCGTCAGTGTTAATTGTTTATTTTATATTCGACTTTTTTATTAGCCAGTACGAAATGAAAAACGAACATTGTTTAATATCATTCCCTCACAAAATACTCTATTTGAATTAGCACAAAATAAACCTGATAATAGTTGTTGGACTTTAACATTCCAAGAAGAGGTAAGACAGATTGAAAAGTTGCGAAAAACTGATCGCATGAATTTCTTCATTGAAGGAAGTAATTAGTGATGACGATGGTTTTCAATCGGCTTCATCTTCAACCCCAGACGATAAATCCGAGCTAGCTTTAGTTCCGATTGATGAATCTAATCATTGGTTTCGTGCTTTAACACAAGCAGAAAATAAATATTTTACATGGGAGCAACGTGGCAGGTAGAAATTATCAAATTTATTTTCAGTCGCGTTTTTAATTAAATCATGTCTAGTTACATCTACGATCGAACCCGTCCATATTTATTTGATCTTCGTACAGATGATCGACCATTTCAACATATGTGTTTACTGCTTTTATTTAATCGACCGTCGTTGACTCAATCAATTGATATCGATTATCGTCCCATAGCTATCGACGAATTTCTTCGTGATCTCTGTTATATGCTTATGGGTGTATCATCGCAAACATTCGAATGGAATGAAGTTAATCGATATGCATAGTTTTTTTTACATTCAATATGTTGTTGTTTTTGTTATTAGATTCATGAAACCTTTGCACTTAAATCAGATATAAATGTTCTTGGCTATACACAAGCCACAATTGAAAGATTTTCAATGAGATATATTCAAGCAGGAAATCATTTTAATGTAATAAAACATTATATTAATCGTTCGTCGAGAAATTCTGAAACCGAAAATGAATTTTGTCATTCACTTCGATGTTATTTACGTTATATACAAAAATCCATTGCTATATATGATATTTCAAAGTTTTCTTTAGTTAAATTTGCTGCAAAAATCGATCCGATATTGTGCAGTCTAAAGTAAGTTCTACACAATCGAAGTATTTTATATAAGCACGACAAAAACATTTTCGAACTATTTCCCTTATGGCTAAGGGTGACTGTTTTAAATTGTAGAATATGTAGGTAATCAGAGTGAGAGATAAATGGTTAGTTCTTAAACTCCCTCACAATTGACTTGCCACTTGGAACGATCCGTTTGGACTGAAAGTTACAGGAGGGAGCGGTCCTAGTGAGAAACGTGTGCGGTAAAAATTTCAGCTTAATACATCTAACCAAACTAGACTTACGACTTGTTTTATAGCGTTCACGAGAATCGAAATAACTTCATGACTGTGAAAGTTATCGAGATCGGGTAGATTTCAAATTAAAGCTAGTCTTCATACGCAACGTTTCATCGGAGGGAATTTTGAAATTCGCTTCTATTTCTTTTTTATAATCATTTTATATGATATGACTGTCAAATCGGGTACAAAAAACGCAGTAAATCGAACTTTTCTTAGCCCAGGAATCTAGTATCAAAAATCCGTCCGATGAAAAGTTAGGTCTCATTGAGACCTTTTAAATGAAATAAAAACATCAGGCAAAGCTTGCGCCCAGCCAGAGTTATTTCAGCTCTACTGTTGGAAAATCATGTTTTGAGAAACTCCCGGAATAAAAAATAGGTGTCGGCCTAAAACTGTGGTAGTAGGTTTGAAGAAATGATTTCGAAAGTGTTGTTTAACCTGGATGTTTTTTAAAATTTTATTTATATTGGGATAGAGGCGAGGTGGGTGCATCTTCCCATAGTAAAAAAATGGCAACAAATTAATTGCACAGTATTTTTATTAATTGTTCAGTACACTATTGCACAGTAAAACGAATAGATGTACTGTAAATTTATTAGTCACCCATTAATATAATTTTCCATCAGTAGATTACGTATTGCTCAGTAAATTATCTATGCATTTAGTAAAAAAATTGAAAATTAAAGTAATTTAACTTATTTATAACTATAAACAATAAATTTTCATTAATATAAATTTAATACTATGTATTAATAATTTATTTACTGAGTATTTCAGATTTTTTTACCGGGAAAAAAATACTGTGCAACTATTTAAAAATACTGAGCAAAAACATCATAGCGTAAAAAATTCATTTCCGTTTTTCTGTAAAAAGTCAACTTTTGTCAGGGAGGGGGGGGGCTTAATATCAAGTATTTTAAACACTATGGACATGTGCTCGAATTAGGGATCTCCAATAGAATTTATGGGACAAATAAAAAAGAAATGCGATCCTGCACACTTCTAGTTCTGGTACCACCATGATATTTATTTTACTTTGTCTTGAATTTTACTGTTGACATATAACATTCACTATTAGATAGTCCTGATATACTGAACTGCTATATAACCTGATTGTTGAAAATACTCGTATAAATCTCTTTGAAAATTTATCATGAAAACCTTCAGATGATTGTCAAGTGTATTCTTTGACGGAACCAAACAAGCGATGCTCTACCGAGAACTTCGATGATTTTATTTGAGCTCTGCTATTGATAGTTAATTAATTTTGTATAACCTTTTCCGAAAGGCTTTTCTGCTAACTGGATGACAGAATTTTTCTATAACATTCGCATTGAGCTGCCAATCAAACTCTCTGTCATAATAGGTTTCGCTAATTGATTTCTACTTAAAAAATTCCGCTGTCGAAATCCAATTCAATTATCTGATTGATTTTTTTTCGCTTTAGTCTTCCTTTATCACTCATATCAAGTATCAATGAGCTTGAACAAACAATTCGTACATCATCACCAAATACATCATTAGCTTTTGTTAAACTTTCTTCCATTCTTCATACACTTCTCAATCACAATTATCATAATATAGATCAGAATTATTTTCTTCTACTTACTCATTTTGTTACATATACGTTACGGCCTTTATTATTATTTCTTACTGGTCTCATTATTCATTCCAATTATCTCGATCGTTACAATGAATATCCGATTTTATTTAATCATAATCGTTTAATTGGTTTAAAAACAATCGATTTTTGGACAAGAACATTTACCATACGTTATTTACATGCTAATAATCGTGATACAATATTTCATCAAATTTTACCTATTGAATATCTACAACAAATTGTTAATATAACACGTTCATTAATGTTAATTAAATTATGCGATAAAAATCATCCATTGTGTACAATAACAACAAATATTATGCCGCAATTAAACTTTGTCTATATTAATTCAATCGATAGTACTGATCGAAAACAAATATATAAATATCAAGAAGAAATGAGTACAAAAATTTTAGAATATGAACAAGCACAGTAAAGGATTTAATTTTTGCTTATGTTTTTGTTCATGTTTATGTTTTAGAAAACAAAAACGTCTTGATATTGAACAAGCGAAAGTTCAAGAGCGAATGGATATGTATGCTCGCCAAGATCAACAACGAGCAGAAAGAAAAAGTCAGTACAAACAGCCAATGAGGGACCATTATTAACTGCCGAATTGCTCTTGAGCTCGTACTCTGTGCATAAGATGATAGACCACAAATGAGATATGAAAAACTTCAAATGAATTCAACCACTTCGGTCTTCTATCCAGAGTGATAGGCATTTTATTGAAATTTTAGCCGTACGATCCCACAGATAGATACATTTATGAGTAGAATGTTTCCGTCCTGAGATATTCAAGTCGCAAAATACTGCTGTTCGATTGATGGACATTTATTATTTGGAGGTTTTGTATATATCTCATTCGACAGTTGAAAATGTTTCTTTGTAAGATCATATTTTGTGATTTGAGGAGCCTTTTTCTCAAGAATAGCTATATTTTAAAACAATGAATAAATCATAAGAATAATAATTTCAATGAGGTTCAATTTTAATTCCGGAACAAGAAAAAAAATCGAAATCAATCATTTACAACGGGGAAAAGGCGGATTTAGAATTTTCAAAATCACAAAATCCAAATCGTGAATGATGGAATTTCCATCTGAATTTTTTTCCATATGTAGGTCTCATGGTCCTTAGAATATTCTGAAATTTTCAGCCCAAACGGATGTTTTCTTCTCAAGATAACGAATGCGCAAGAAATGCTCATTTCACGGCACGGTCAGAAAATTCAATATTTTAAGAAGAAAACACTTGTTCGAGTTGAAACTTTTAAGATCTGCTATGAACCATGAAGCCTGTATACGGGAAGAATTTCAGGTTGAAACGACGTCATTAACATGGGGAAAATGCTTCTCAATTTAGGGATTTTTCGGATTTAATTCCCAAAAATCTGCCGTTTCCCCCTTGACCATTTGCCATATGTCCGTTGTCTTCACCAATGATTTCCCAACATTCTAAGTGTAGACTATTTCTTGACTCTTCTGAAAAATAAAATACTGATATTTTTTTCGATGTAAACTGGGCAACCAGCGATCTACAGTCTTCAATATTATGTTCTCATATAGTGAAAAAAGACTCATTTGAAGATTCGATAAAATGTTATAGAATCTTAATTTTATTTTTTGTCTACCAATAGAACTTGCTGATGATGAAACAGAACGTGTAATGAAAGAAAAACAGTTGTTACGCGATAAATGGCAAGAACAAATTGATGCAAAACAACGACAAGTAAGTAATTCATTAATAATTAACAAAAGAAAAAATCTTTTTTTTTGAAATTTTTAGTTAAAAGAAGAAAAGCTTGCAGACAGAATTTCAGGTGCAGAATTCAATAAAATTACCTCAACAACGACAATCATTGGTTCGCGTCTAGCTGCACCTTATGCTGATCTGGTGGAAAATATTCGGTAAAAAACAACTCCTCGTGTCGTTTCATTTCTAACCTATATGAATTATTTCTTAGCGATGAAATCGTTTCTGAATACGATGCTAAAATGCGTGATGCTAATCAACGAGAAGAACAATTTCGTCAACGAATTCAACCGAACAGTACTGCAAACACACCAACAGAAGTTCAAACATCATTATCCAATCCTTCATCTGCATCCACACCAAGTTTTCATACGCCAGTAGTTGATCAATCGCCAAATGTCATTTCTATTTTGGATAATAAATCAACTGATGTTTCATCGCCGTCAAATATCGAAAAACCAACTAACGCAAACACACATGATGTGCCATCCAGAGAAGAAATGCAATCTACAAATAAATCAACTGGCGATACAGAGACACTTGATTTAATATCAAATCAACAAATACCAAGCAAACCAATCATTCGACATACAGCAACTGAAGAAACAACTCAGGATCAATATCGTCGGACTGTTAAATATGTAGCTAGTAATGTACTAAAATCAACCATTCAAAATTATATGATGGATCATAATCCACTTGATGAAAGTGAAGGTAAACGAAATAAACAGTAATAAAATTATCTACTTTTTTATTATTTAGAACAAGAGAAGCTACCAGAAAAAATCTACGATTGGGATTCTATTATTGCCGGTGGACCTCAATTCAAGTACAACGATGCATTTGGTAAGTATTCGTCAGGAATGATTCTATCAGGTTAAGTGCCAAATGAAAGCGACATTTTACTGACACAAAAAGAAATTGTGATCTTGGTGGAAAACGTAGAAAAGGAAAACGCAGAAAAAAATTACTAGAAAGGAAAACATAGAAAAGGAAAGTGTCGAATACATTCGAATGATGTTACTAGAGAAATTCTATTTTGTTATTCTGATTGGCGCAGGGACGGATCTAGGATTTTGAAAGAGAGGTACGACTGCCTGAAGGAGGTGCGATCATAGACAAAAAACACATTTTGAGATATATTCCAGGTAGTATGAGCTTGTTTTTCGTTCGTTTTTGCTGAGAAAAATAAAAAAAATTATCGAAGGGGGTACGACGAGGTGATCGCACCTCCTAAATCCGCCACTGCATTGGTCACTTTTTCGCTCCACATATTATATTTCTGATCGAGTAAAGAAAATTTTCAAATATTCAATTGATATATTGTTAGAATGGCGACAAACTTAGATTCTGAAAATAGTTCATGTAAAACCCAGCATTTTGACATATCGTTTTCTACATCTAACAAGGGTAAACCATTATTAATATACGAGAATTACCTATTTAAGTGCAATAAGACAACAGCAAATAAAAAAACAACAGCTTTTCAAATGATATTTGACACTCTGCACAGCAGATTTCTCAAGAAGGAAATCAACGCAAACGAACTATTGTCAGGTTTATCGTTGTTGATTGGAAAAAAAAGATGCACTTATATTGTCAATTTTCTTTAGTCTTCTTCATTTTAAATTAATAAAGCATAATATTTCTCATTCATCAAAAAGATAAAGTTAATCATTTCGACGTTTTCCTTTTCTACATTTTTCTTTTCAACATTTTCCTTTCGAGTATTTTTTTTCTACGTTTTTCTTTTCTGCGTTTTCCTTTTCTACGTTTTCCACCAACCCCGAAATTGTAATCTATAATGTTGAAGACTTGGCATGAAATATTCATTTTTCTGCCCTGAACCCTGCTTGTGCTCAACAAAACCTCCATTTATACATGCAAAATATAGTCGCTTGCTTAACAGAGAGAAAATTTTTCTGTGCATAACTAACGATAATTGCTCTTTAGACGAATAACGAAAAAGTTCGCTACATGAAATTAACCATTGCCATTGTTTATATATTTTTCTAGACTTCCAAGTGAAAGAAAAGGATCTGGAAGCGTCAAAACGAAATGTCGCAGAATCTTGGTTCAATTTTGATATGTCACCTTTACGTGTTTGGTTAGAACATTCAATATCACCATTAATTTATGTTCAGTATGCTCAGCGAATTTTGATGAAAACACTTTTTCCTTTTACAATTTTCTTTAGATCTCAATTAGTGAATCGTGCATTGCTGAATTATTTTTTCGACGAATTAAAATTATCCCATCATTTAAACAATCTTCGTTCCTATTACTTCCTTGCCACAGGTCGCTTTGGTCTCGCATTTTGTTCTGAATTATCCAATATATTATTAACAAATGCTGACGCACGAGTAATTTATCATGTTACTTCTATGCGTCAAATTTTATATACATCATTAGATCAAGCAGGAGAATCAAATAATTTAATTGATATTCTCCAACTAACAGCAAAAACAAATATACCAAATTCATTAAGTCTTCTAGATTCAACGTTACTGGATTATTTTGATTTAAATTATGCCATTCAATGGCCTTTAAATATCGTTATTTCTCAAGATATGTTAGAAAAATATAAAGTCATATTTCGATTCCTTCTTCGAATGCTTATTGTCAAACAAGTACTGAATGAAATATGGGTTTTACTTAAATCTTGTAAGTAGGGGTGACCCTTTATCTTTATTTTCCTTTATACTAAAGGATAAAGATAAATGAATCCTTTATCTTTAGAAAATAAACGTAAATGATTGAAAAACCATCTATAATTTAGTTTTTTAAACATAGATGGATCATTTTTCTTTAGCAGATAATAGGAAATGATTAAAAAGCAATTTATCATTTATTTTCTAAAGATAAATGAATCATTTAGCTGTAGAAAGTAAAGATAAAGAAATCATTTATCTTTATAAAATAAAGCAAAAATAAAGGAATAAATGATTTTTATTTTCAAGCGATAATCAAGTCGAAAAGATTCTAGAATTGTAGAACTCGTGTTTTGGGAATATTCTTATCATTGAATCGATGTCTTTTGACTGAAAACAGGGACCTCTGAAGTGAAATCAACTGATATTGCTTAATAGTATTTTGGGGATTTTAGTTAGAAAAACATAGATTAAATTAAAACTAATACCATATTCTGAATCAGCATTATAAACTAAACAAACTGATGTGACTTTCGAATATATTCTAGATAGTTATGATTTTNAAAATCATAACTATCTAGAATATATTCGAAAGTCACATCAGTTTGTTTAGTTTATAATGCTGATTCAGAATATGGTATTAGTTTTAATTTAATCTATGTTTTTCTAACTAAAATCCCCAAAATACTATTAAACAATATCAGTTGATTTCACTTCAGAGGTCCCTGTTTTCAGTCAAAAGACATCGATTCAATGATAAGAATATTCCCAAAACACGAGTTCTACAATTCTAGAAACTTTTCGACTTGATTATCGCTTGAAAATAAAAATCATTTATTCCTTTATTTTTGCTTTATTTTATAAAGATAAATGATTTCTTTATCTTTACTTTCTACAACTAAATGATTCATTTATCTTTAGAAAATAAAGTTTAATGATTGAAGAAATATTTATCAATTATTTTCTAAAGATAAATGAATCATTTATCTTTATTTAGTAAAGTAACACTAAATGACCACCCCTACTTGTACGTATTCATTTGTCTATGGACACAGACACAGAAGATACCAAAACGAGATTCAAGTTATGGGAGAGATTTTCATGAGCTCCTGTCGAACCACAGCTAATAAAATAGCAGAGAAAGAATTGTTCAAATATTTTAAAATATACCCGAATTAATAATTTTTCTTTCTCCTATCATTGAAGGTAAACAACAAAATTCAACTCTATCCCAATTGCATCAATATAGGTAGGCAATACTCTAAAGTTAAATTATTTCCATCGTTCGTTTAATTCCAATACGCCTATTTAGACATCAAATGCAACACTTTATGACTGTTCTGATTAATTATATAACAAATCAAGTTATTCAAATCGCTTGGATGGAATTTATGCGTAAAATCCAGCAAGCAAAACATATTAATGAAATAGCTGCAGCTCATAATGAATATCTAGATCGAACTATGTTGAAGTAAATATTAACTTCATCCAGGATCAAAATCATAATTTTGTCCTGTAATTTTCAGTTGCCTACTCACTCCGAATGCAGCTCCCATTCTAAATGAAGTGAATCGTGTTTTAACATTAATAATACGTTTCCGTTGCCAATTGAAAACATACTCTTGGATTCTCAATGCAACTTATACAGACCCATCCGATCCAAGTGTACAGGCGCTACGTACCACATTTGAAAAATATCACATCGCTGTACTTTCACTGTTCAAAGGTATTTATTATCAATTTAAAACAAAAGTGCATTTTGTTTCTAATGATTTCTGTATCTCTAGTTTTATCAAAGCTTGTTGAAAAAGGATATAAAACATCACTATCTGATTTACTTATACGACTTAATTATAATGGTTATTACGATCAAATCGCTCGATTTTCCACTCGATAGAATTCAATCGTAAAATATTTTTCTTAATGTAGCAGATTTTTTTTTCAAATAAAAAATCTTCGTTCAAAAAAAAAGTTCAAAAACAAATCATATTCTATTGTCCACAATCAGCATGAAAAAATCCAATTATAACTATCAGGAATAAAATCATCATCGGCGATCTTGTGATCGAAGCTGTTGATCGATAGAATTTTTCGAAATCAAATTTAATAACTAATTCATTTTTAATTCGATCAATATTTTCTATTGAATTGCAAGCGCCACGTCTTCGACATGCTAATGTTATCTTATCCGCTTGAGTTTTATTTCGAAGAAAAAATATTGTTTCATGTTCGTACGAATTCGTCAGAGCTTTTCCTGCCGGACACATTGCACACACACCTTTAGTTTTAGAATATTCAATGATACCCATACATTGTTGACAACTAAGTAGGTTCGTTATAGGACAATTGCTTTTATTCAGTAACTGTAAACATGTACTACCATAAAAGTCTGTGGTCGGCACAATTAATGTATCGAATTTTTCTATTTGTTCATTAGTCGGCCACATTGTTGAAAGAATGGCATGCTTCAAATTCTCGACTGTATTGCATGGAGTATTATTCGAAGCTTGACAGTTAAAACTAATATATTTATTTGTTATGTATTCGCCAGACCATGTCGTTACTTTACGTTCTGTTTGTGTTACAACGCTATCCAATGGGAAGTTTGGATCCGCAATGTAATGTACTTCACTGGTGCCATCATCGAACCATGTTACACGTGCAGAACACCCATATTCGGATGGTACTATTCCGCACTCTTCGCCGGTTGGCAATGGAAGATTATCAACGGTAATTATAGAGTTAAAAAACATTCCGCTACATTCATAGCATACATTTCCGAGAATGTATCTAGCGTGAACGATAAGAATTAATCCAAAATAATTGAATAATATCATTTTGTTTCGTGATGAATTTATCTAGAATAGTATCGGTTTGAAAATAGATAAAATGACGGGCTTGTCATCTGCTTTTTATCTTAAACGTCAGTAGAAGAGAAAAGGATGTATGCTTTATTTGACTTATGAAAGACAACCTAAGAGTTTGAATTGTTTTTTTTATTGAAATGAACAATCTCTAAAAATTTCCGCAGTATATAACAGACAATTTATATGATATGGAAACTTCTGAGTGTAATATACATATGGTAATATGTATTAGGAGTATCAGAGCAGAATAACGACATTGACTATCTCTGAGACATAAAACGACTGTTGTGGAAAAGGAAATATAGATACTAAGAGAGAAGAAATAGATACGATAGGAAAATAAATCCAGAAATAGCAAGATCCAATTAGCAGAGCAATTAAATGCTTTTCTCCAAGATTATCAGCCTCATTCGAAAGAGATTCTTTTATAAGCGATAATTTCTTTTCGAATATTGTACTTGCATTACCTGATGATTATATATATTGCGATTTTCGGATGCAAAATGACTGCTATTTTTATTGTTTATTTAAAATTCTGTATTCTATTTATATAGAAAGTAAATAAAAAACGATAGCCAGCTGTCATCCTTAATCCATAATCGTTCTTTGCATTTGCATAACAATCTTAAAACTTTTACTTGACGTATCTTGTTCAGAGATGCCAGATGTTCCGGAAAAACTCCGGATTTTAGCGATTTTCTATTTCAGTTTTATTTCATTTGTTTTAGCATTCTAAATTGTGAATAATTCAGTAGAGGTTTAATATTTTCTTCCATTGGTGACCTTATCTCTATTCCATGTAGCAATGCATTTGTTGAAAGTGTTTTTTCAGTCATGAAACATCTATACGATGATAAACGAAATCGTATGTCAATGAAACTTGTTGCAGCTGAGTTAAAAATTCGTTTTAACTCATGTTTATCATGTACAGAAATTTATAATTTTTTTTATCAAAACCAGAACTGCTGAAACTTATTCATTCTAATGGAAAATACTGTGCCGAAAAACAACGTGTTAATTAACTTCAAATTGTATAATTTCTAAGTTATTTTCAATGAGTTGACAACATTTAGCTGTTTGTTTTTATTTTTGTGTAATTACAGTATGTTTTACTTTGCGAAAATATACAAAGTTATTTATAATTTAACTGAGAAAGATGCCCTTTACATGACTAAAATTGATCCTTGAAAACCTTTCCGAATTTTTTCCGAATTCTAAAAAACAAAATTACGGACTTTTCCGGATTTTGGTAAAAGAATTCCGGATTTTCGACTTTCACATCTGGCATCTCTGATCTTGTTCTCTTCTACATTCGGATAACCTCAATTCACTATAGATTTGATTATTTTCGAATGAAAATGCCTCAGAAACCACGAAAAATAATGTTGTAAGGTATCATCTGTGAGTAGAAAAATAAAGATCGGCAATAAATCGTGATAATTCTTATCAGTACCATTGTCGATCATCATAAGGAAAGTATTCGTTTAATAATGATCTTCATATTTTGTACTTGTAGGTCCTATTAAAATCCTAATCTTAGTTTATGTAACAACTAACCAATGGAGTAGATTCATGATATCATCTGTCTATATAAAAATGTCTCCGCCTGTGATCTAATTACCTTGCCTTTCTCTCCTAGTTTTATTTCTATGTTGGCCTTGCATCGCTATAGCTATGTATAAATATATATTCTGGTAATAAATCGAACCCATTGAAACTATGCTTCCTATAATTTATCCAATCTTCATACGACATTAAAGATAAAATTGTTGTTGGATTCGTACTGTAACAGTCTAGAACTTCCTTGCAAAAATGTCCTTTACGAAATGTCCCCGAGATTTGGTCCCTGGCGAAAAGCCCTTTAGGCAAAATGTCCTCGGAAAATGATCCTTTCTGATTTAGTCTTTCGAAAAAATGTCCTTTCAGTAAAATAAAAGCAATGGTAAGCGATAATGTTAGAAATGCAGTCTAGTTTATTATAACGGATTAAATTTCATCTTATTTTTCATTCGCGATCAAAGTGAAAGTCCATGTAATAGATCTCGCAGTGTAATCTGGGTATTGTTGAACCGATCATATAATTCTTTGATTCGTTGTTCAGCAATTCTGAACTTTGATAGTTGTGTGTGTGAGCATGACTGCCAAAGTCTAAAACCCTGGCGTTAGATCTTGAACACCAGATAAAATCATACAAAAAATTCGTTGTTTGTGGAATCTTTCATCAGTTCGAACCATCAGATTCTTGAAAGATCTTGCTGTATTGTAAGATATGACTACAAGATTTTATAAAAATCTTATGCAATATTAAGATCTTTCACGAATATTATGGTACGTGCCGATCTAAGATTTCAGAGACGAAGATTTTTTGCTTGATCTGACAAGATCAGATTCAGAATCTTGACAGGTCTTAGTATATGATTGTTCCCTGGGTGTGGGGTGTGGATATGAGATGTGGGTGTGCGGTGTAACTGTGAACAAGAATATAGTAATACCAGACCCACAACCGCACCCCACACTCATCCTCCACGATGAATAGGGATAAGATATACCAATTTCAATTCTCAGCAATTTCAATTTTTAGAGTTGGTCGAAATTGGTTGGAATAGAAATTGGCGCATCTCTAACGGCGAAGGACATTTTCATACAGAGGACCATTTCCCAAGGGCAACATTCACGAAGAGCATTTATGCTGCAGGACATTTTTTCCGAGGACCAAATCCCAAGGACGTTTCGTAAAGGAAATTTTTGCAAGGACGTTCTAACCTGTATTCTGAAATGTGATTTTCGATTGGAAATGATACTTTTAGTACGAAGCGATATAATGATTTCTTCATACTGTAATATTTCTGCTCGATGTTTGATTTATTCTTATGTTAGGAAATACGATAACTTTTTATTTGTTTCGATAGTTTGAAGTTTGGAAGTTACCCAGGACAAACAATCAGATGCTAAGATCTGATAAGAATATGAATCTGATCTTGTATGATCTTACAAGATCATACGAAAATCATACAAAAAGTCGTAGTCTCTGAGATCTTATATCAAGTCGCGCGGTCAAATTCTTGAAAGATCTTACACATTAATAAGATCGTATGTCAGATTTTTCGATCTGGGTATCGTTTCCAAAACTTTTCGTCTACATTTTTGCGATATACATATTGTAAGTGAACGGCATACAAAATAACTTCATATGTATTTATCTCAAATATTTCAGAGTCACGTTCTATTGTGCTTAAATACCGACTGATTCAATACATTCATACTATGTAAAAAAAGGGCACTGCACGTAATAAAGCTACGATATTCTTATCTGAACTCAAATATATGTCAAACTGATTTTTCAGAGATATTACTTACGTATACAAAGTAATTAATTGGTGGTAATTTAAATTAGACTAGTCAAACAAAAAAGTTAGAAAAACGAGTGCTTACCTCTTTTTTGATAGTTACACGCTTTGTCTTGTCAGATTTAATACAGAGTAGTCTATCTTTTTTTACTGTCTTATATTTCCAATAAATATCATGCAAGCAACTTGTACGATAAGTTATATATTCTTTTAACACAAGGCAAACATTCGATAATAAATCTGTCGTATAAGGAGTCATAAAAGTATATTTTAAACAAAAAATCCATATGACATTGAGATAACAGAAGAATAAATTTCTGGTTTAAACTTTATTTTAGCAAGAAACACCAAGGATGTTAGATAAATTGTTCCGAATCTATTCATGGGATAGAACATCTGACAGTCAGACAGTTCAATCACGTCCTAGGTAAGCACCAAATTCAAATAAAACTAATCCAGACATATATCAGAAAGTTAGTTAATACTTTTACGTTCCATATAATCATTTGAAAGTTGACTTCGTTTCTAATTTTCATCGTCCAAGTTTAAATCGATGAACACTATATACTGTTGCCATTGTATTAGTCTTGTATGAATGCATCTGTAATCAACTTTAGGGCAACATGCAGATGGATTTACGTCATTCTACACCAGCAAAACGAAAATTTTCAATCATTTGCAAGGTCAATTAAACTGATATTCACATAACTCACATGATCGATCTATATACATACTTCAGCTCGATCCCAAAAATATTCCAACAGCAACTCCCTAATCTTCACTATCTACTCAAATCGTAGTATGCATTGTTGGTGTACAAACAATAAATCTTATTTTTTCAGGAACGAGTCAGAACAATATATAATTAATATATATATATTTTTTTCAATAGCCACAGTATTTTCCTAGAAGCGCTTCGCATACACACCCACACCACTAAGAAAAGAATTGTACGCATTTCTTTTCGTATTGTCGTATGTGCTATTCAGAATGCATAATATGCAATTATCTTTTAAATCCATACAAACATTCTATAGCATGCATACTTTTGTACTGTAACTTGGCAGTATTGAATGCCGCTTCATACTGCTTATTTCCTTTGAGAACACTAATTTGGTTAGCAAAGTCTTGTGCTTGCTCATATTTTGCTTTCAAGAAACAAGCTAATTTGATAAAACGACTGAGTATTAGAAATGCAGTGCATTCGTCTGGATATTCACTAGTGTACGGCGAAAATATTGGATAAACCAACGCTAATACTGTAGATTTCATAAATATGCTCTCCATTAACTGCATAGTAACGTCGCAACATCTTTCCATGTAGTATGTTGACTCATAATTGTAGACTTTGGTGCTGATTTTATGTACATAATCGTTACCAACATATAATGAGCAAGACTGACCTAAGAATGAAAACTTTTGTAAGATCTAAACTGAAAACAGAAGAACTTGACGAGCAAAGACCATAAAGGAAGTGCTATATTTACCTGTAAAAAAACTCTTTTTTTCTGTCGAGCTCTCTGGCGAATTTGATTATAATAGTATTAGAACATAACTAGCAGATTGAGTTTTTTGGAAAAAACAAATTAATGGCATGGCCTCTTTCCATGAAAAGTTATTTAAAAAACGATGAATGCTACGATTATGAAAAAAGAGTGAAAAGTGATCTGATATGATACTTGCAACTGTAAAGTGAAACACTTACCATCAATCGGTCTTGGATAATAGAACAAAAGTGAAACGATAGCAATAATATAAGTTTAAAATATTTTGTTACACTACACTGTAAAGTGGAAAATAAGTTATCAAGTTTAATCAATGATATTCTAGGAATGCCTATATGAATTCAACCAGGTTTTTTCAAGTCTATGAAAATCAATACGAATTTTCAACGAATGGTGTTTTGCTGGTGAATAAATTTGAATTTCTACTTTTGCGAAAATCAACTAGCAAATCATGAATTTTAAAAATTAGGTGACTATACTTAAAGTCGATTTTGGCATTCCTGAAATTTCAGTAAAAATTACAGTGTAGAAAATGTGACTGCTCCTCTCCACTAGATGTCCATTATATATGGTGTCGATCGTGCACGTATAACGATATTATATTTTCTCACAGTTACTGGCGAATCAAATTTTTATCAACACCATGATTGACTCACTTCTTACCACCGAAAAATCGAAGGATCCAGGTCGAACAGTACGGTCCGTATACGGACATTGACGGTTACTTTGCGACTATTTTACGGGCGAAAGTTTGCCGTAATATCTGGCGCAGTAATACGGACCGTATTATCATGAGAGTACGGAGCACAAACAGCCATAAACCATGAAAATTCAGTCCCGTTTACGGTGCCGTATTACTGCGCCAGGTATTACGGGCAAATACGGCCTATTTACTGCCGTAAATATACCGTTTTGACATCGTTTACCATCGATAAACAGACTGTAAACGAGTCCGTTTTGATCAACCTGGGGACCATTGCATGCGTTCACTATTTGAAACGAGAAAATATTTTAATGCTCGTAAACCGAAGTGACTCATAAGTATATCATTTGTCATATGACGTCATTCGCAGTCACACTGAATCGAGAAGAGTAAATCAAATGACATAGAGAAAAAAGGGTCTTTCATAATCATGGAGAATTTCATGTAGTACTACTAAGCCTTCAAAACGAATATACTAGAACCTTGGAAATATGTTGAAAACGTCTTAGACTAGCATGAAACTCATAAAGATTTCTGCATAGCTACAGAGAAGGTTCCGTGTGGTACCTATCTTCAGTGTATCAATTATGAATTGACGGCAGTGGTTCATTNACTCTCATGAATGGTCATTAAAAATAAAAATCTACCATAACAAACTATGTGGGGTGTGGATGCGTGAGTCTTGATGTCATTATTCTGTTCTCAAGCTCACCCACCCCGTACCCAAATTCGTAGTTCTGCTATGGGTTCACCATTAACTTTGGGGTGAGTGTGGGGTATCTTGTATATTCAGATCCCCACACCAACACCCACGACACATAGCGGATTGCAACAAGGGAAAAATACACATGACTCATGGGTCATGTCGTAATTCATCGAAATTTTGAAATATATATATATACGTTTTCGTATTCTTATCATGTACAATCATCGTTTGTTAAGAGAGTATATCAACGTAAGTTTGCCTGTCGCAAGTGCGAGAATTCGATAGGTTTTTATTTTATAGTTAACTTTTCAAAGATAAATCACTTCATTTTGTGTAGTCCAAGATTTTAGAGAAGGTATGAAAAGCTACATGTATAAATAGACAAAAGTGAGCATAAGGAATCTTACAATATTTAACGGAATTATTTTACAAATTAACAAACTCATACAATAAATACGTTCTTGTTTCAAAATCAGAGCTCCTTGCTACTATAGAAGATGGTTTAATTCGAACAACTTCCTATATGTTCTTATTTGTGTTTTGCATAAAATCATGAACGTAGTAGCCGAGAACGAAAGCGAATTTTTGAGAATATGACTCATATTACGAAGCTGACCAATGTATGCGTATTCGTCAGATTCCGAACTACAGTTCTTACCTTTTCTACTGCTGCATGATATTTTCTGTTTTAGTAATTGATCTTGCAGTCAAATTCAAATAGAATCTCTAATGACCAAAACAAATGCACGAAGTAAGAAAGAGAGATTACCTTCTCAGCAGACCATGTTGCTTGATATCCCACCGCGACTGCAATGGGACAATGGAAATGGGTATTGCGGTGAAACGGCTCTTCAGTCTATCGGTAAGTTATCACCCTAATTCGATTGTAACTTACTTTTGGTTGAACTCACATATCAACTAAGGTTAGATTCTAAGTCTTTACAACCCCCACTTATAGAGATGTGGTTGCACAATCGAATTTTCATGACAAATCTGCGAATATCGCTAAATCACTCGTTTGTCTGACTTAGCTAAGGCGGAGTTTTTTTCAAGAGTATAACATTCAAATAATTTGTTATTCACATACAATATGTAGCTCTGTTCTATGGTGCTTGACTTTCGCAAGGTCTGATTCGCGACATCAATAAAGGTGAATTTCTTTTGCAGCGATTATCACCTGACGATCGGCGCGATCCAATTCGCACTATTACCCGGTTTCATTTTACGTATAATGAATGGGACTGGGTGAATTCTCCTCAGCCACAATTTCGATACTTCTGTCGTTGGATGAAACGATCTATTTTACAAAGACACCCCCTCATGTTTGGTATCTTTCTTCCGGGCATGGACTCCAATGATTATGACCATATTGTTCCAGCTGTTGGTATTCGATACAAAAATACTAATGAATATGACCCAGATGATACTCTAATCTATTACGATCTGTATGTTGACAGGAAATTTGAAGGGACTTTAAGTGAAGATGAGATGGGATCAACTAGAAAAATGATTTCTCGGCAGATGAACGCCTGCGACGGACGCATACCATTAGAAGTAAGTATTGTTTTCTCCAAGCGTGAGGTAGATATATTTTACATTTGCGCTGATCTTTGTAAGAATAAGAAAACAGCTCAAATTTCGAGCACACTACCCATGCAGTCAGAAATATGAAACTGATGCGTTAAAACAGTTCCTTTTTTTCTT
>OENM01001714.1:16059-28147 GCA_900239745.1 Rotaria magnacalcarata | reverse complement strand
TTGTACCCCACGAGCGTACCCGATTAGGAAAAGAATTGTACCCCATGTGTACCCCATTGGAGACGTTCTGTACCCCATTCGGGACCTTAACAGTTGGCAACCCTGCTTTGAAGCTCGTACTACAACATTTGGTGGTACGATTAAATCTCTTTCTACTCTTTTACCGAATTCATTCTCTGTTTCTTGAAGAATAAGTAAAAATTTGTCTAATAATTGACCATCAGCTGATGTAATAGGCTACATCGTATAAGAGTGTGTTACATTATTCTTCTTTTTAACAGCGACTTCGGTTGTTCTTTCACCAGTGAAAGAAAGAGTTCTTGGAGAAATATATTCTTTCTGGAATGAACAATGATCGCTGTTTAAAATTTGATTAGGCGAATATTTCGAAATCAAAGATTTTTGGTTTTTGATCCAGGTTTGAGCATCTAAAAAACAGACATTGTTTACATAAAGAGAATTATATAGCAATTTAGGATATATTCGCATACCTTCTAAACTGCAAGCATTTCTGGTTGAAGACACTCGAGTGATAAGTTTATTGTATCTTCTTGATGAAGTTTTCTTTTCTTTCTTGAACGTTGTAATAAAAGATTCACTGACTTGAAAATTATCCCAATTTAATTCTCTTGCTTTTTGAATTGCAAAACGTTCTAAATCAGTATCATGAACAACTTCTTTTTCAATAGTTCCTTTGATATAAAATTCATCCCACATAAACTGCTTGATTTTATCGAGTTTTTTAAGTCTTGTGCCATTCTCTTTAATATATTCTCGAAATCTTGATATATAATTGGGGAATTTGACTTTTCGAAATCTATGTTTAATAGTCGTAAACTTATAATTTGGATGTTGATCAACCCATTCGATTATATCTTCCATTTCTTCCAATGTAAATTGATTATAAATATGCATTTGTTGATTTTCATCAAAATCATCCATGTCATCGATGCTTTCATCTTCTTCATCAGTACTTTCTTCTTCTTCAGTTATTTCATCATATTCATCATCAAAGTCGAGAGTTTCGTACACATCGAGTTCATTAAAATAGCTGTCTTTAAATGATTTTAAAACTTCAAATAATTGCTGCGATGCAGCAATTTCATCAGCACTTGTTTTTGAATCATCATCAGAAAATTCTCTTTCCGTTAGATAAAGAAGATGCTTCGCGATGTTAATCAGATTCATTTATGTTTAATTCGGTCAGTTAGATCTCTCTTAAATGATAATGGTGATATTGAAAATGGAAGAGAGTGTTTTATTTTAAATGCACACTTAATTATGACTTCGGTTAACCAATCATAAAAACAACTTACGGAGACTGTTCGCATATTATATATAAATTTTTCTCAACTTCTGAATCATTCTAATTCTATATCGTCGCAGGGCTCGTCATACCTGCTCAAAATCTTATTATAGTAATCGTTCAACTGTCTTCATTCCCTTTTAATGATGACAAGATATATGAGCACTCTCATAAATCATAAAGTTATGCATCAATGCACTTAATCTTTAGATATTCATATAATGTCAAGTTTGAAATATAATATGCATATCCTTTTGTACTTTGCCATTAGTAAACTTGCAAAAGCTGGCAGATCTAGTGTGATTCTAATATCATCGATACATTCCGACAAGATTAAATAATATCCTTTAAAAACCAAGTGATTATGTAAAACATTGTATGTAAATATTTTTCGTAATACTATGTTTACCTACCAAAATTGTCAATATCTTAAAATTTGATTATCTCGGTCCAGACTCGCTATGGGCACGTAAGATTTAAAATTTGTTAGTTTGGCGGTGAGAGTAATAATTTGATCCGAATGNGGTCGATTAACTCGATGAACAATACAAAAGGTTCCATTGTAAGCCACATCTTGTTTCTTCAATCATTTCAAACGATTGATAGTAATGTAAGATTCTATGATGATGTGGTGTTACCTTTGTCAACCATGCTATTGGATCGGATCTACAGTCAGACCCTTGCTCAATGAATCCTTATTTTTTCTAGGAGATATATAAAACCAAACTGTAATAAACTGAACAATGATCAGTAAACTAAGAGTCATCATAAAGAAATAGAAGAGCCACTTTTCTGGTAAATTCTCCATACAACCAAAAACATTGTTCACCCAATCGCGTATTTTACTTAAAGAAAATATAAACATATATGGAAACGACGTTTGACAGCAATCTTTCTTCATATATAAGTGAATGCTGTCATATGGAAATGAATATGCGCAGACGAGCAAGAGACACATGATAACTAATTGGCTGGTACATAATACTTTCATGATGTAATGATTTTAATTGGTAAACGTTTTCTTGTATGAACTATTCTTGTGATTTCGTATATAGAATAATGAGTGAACTTGTAACAAAGCCTTTTATAGTATATAAGAAAAAGAGATGGCTCTGTTTCATTCCTTATCAAATTACACTGTAAAAAAAATAGGTGTTCTACCGAACTTTGAAGGTTCGGCACTATTTTACGAAACGATTTTAAGTTCCGTGGCATGAAAATAGTTTCGGAACTCTCATACAGAACCTTTTTTAAGTTCCGATAGTTTGAAAGAGTTTTGAAGTTTTACTACGAAACTATCTAGAAGTTCTGTTGAGCGTGAACCGAACTTTTGATAGTTTCGTATTCGTCATACAAAACCATTAGGAGTTCTGAACAGCATATAAAAGTTCCGCATAAGTTCTCCGAAACCATTCAGGGTTGCGTAAGTCCAGTAAAGGTTCTGGACACATTCTACGAAACTATTTCCGCTTCCGTCAAAGAAATACTGAACCTTTGTATCATTTATGAAGCAGTGAATAGTTCCGTACGATCTACGCTGAACTATTTTATGTTTTACGAAACGAATGAGAGTTTTGTTTAACAAGGAAAGGTTCCGTGTATCTTATACGAATCTATGGAAAGTTTCGCGAAGCATTCAAAGGTTCAGCATACATTACACGAAACCATTTACACTGTCGTAAATGATATAATAGATCCGTATATCTTTTGCAAAACCATGGCTAGTTTCGTAGAATATGTTCGGAACGATTAGACCCTTTAAACAACTACGAATGGTTTCGTAGAGCCTATCCAGAACTTTTAGATACTCTATGAAACTGATAAGAGTTTCGTAGTATGTTTGCGGAACCTTCAGATAACTCGACGAAACCGTTAACGGTTCCGCAAAAGATATACAAACCAATTTATGCCTTTCGAAGTAATTAGTAGTTTCGTAGACTGGATCCGACACCTTCGCAACCATTATAGAGGCATGCATGGTTTCGTGAAGATATGCCGAACGATTATAGAGTACATGAAACTACCAATGGTTTCGTCACAGATATACGAAACCATGTAATAGTTCGTGAAACCATCAATACATTCGTACAAAGTATACGGAACAATTTAGCGTTCCAGCCAAAATACTGAATCTTTTAAAGTTTTACTCGCTCATTAATAAACCATCGAGGGTTCAAGCTACTTTACAAAATCATTTCAGATCCTGAACAGTTCCAAATATTTGAAACGGTTCCGTCCTGCAACATTCTTTTTAATGCTGAACAATTTTTCCAAAGATGGTTCTGGCTTGAAGCAAGACTCTACATTTTCGGAACGTGATTTGAGTCACACCATTCACAAATTGGTTATCGACGTCGAAAAATCCGAGTCCGTCATCATTTTTTCGATATGAGTTCCCATTGGTCAGATAATAGGCCCATTCGAAATTTAACTGTCACAAAGTTAGACTGTTTATTTCAACTCCGATTTGAATACTGATCGCAATTCGGAATAGGTTATCGAGGTCTAAGAATCGGGATCCGTCATCATTTCTTCGATGCCATGGATGCGATAATTGAATAGTAGAGCTGGGTATTTGTGTCTCCAAAATCGATTGAATAGTTAGTGATATCTTATCAAGTGTAATTGTTATTTTAACTTCTTCGATACGTTCCATGTATGAATAGACAAGTAATGTCAATCTGATAAAATGAATTCAATAGTTTCTTTAGTTAGATATGTATGAATAATCAATTGAAATGGAATTTTAATGTGATTTAATGAATTGGTGTTTTTTTTAAATATATTTGAGGTATATGGAAATAATTCATTTAATGGTAAGTTGAATCTTACAATATAAATTGGTGTTCGTTTGTATGTTGTTTAGGATGGTCTCAAAAACAACTAACGGGGATGACACTTTCGTCTGAATAGTGGAGAAAGTGCTAGCTCGTATTCTACTCACAACAACTATAGGTAAATATAACAGATAGAAATAATGTTTAGCAGCTATTCTATTCGTTTAATGCTTATTTTTAGCCGACGTGGATAAATATTCAATGGATGCATAAATGTAAGTTTTCTGCTTTAAATATAATCTTCTTTCCGTTCTAGATCGATGGCGTTTTTCGATTTTGAAGTAAGTCTATTTTGTTTAACAAATGATTCTTTTCGTGTTTCAGACTTGGGCGAGATGCTAATTGTCATGTTAGTTTATTGGTCAAAATAACTGGTTATTTGTTTCCTGTGGACGAGTTCGCAATCTTGATATGGAAGTAAGTTTATGCTTTTTGTCGGGTTTTTGTTTTTTTGAGGAAGACTTATTCACGGGTTTGAGGTAAACAATATTTTCTCTTTCTTGTCTAAAGAGGGACCCCTTGGAAGTGATGCATGGTTTTCGAGTTGAGCTGCCGTACATATGGTCGATTTCAGTGAGATAAGGGAAGCCCCTGAAGAATGCTTTTCGTTAGTTCTTCCTTCGAAAGTTATCCTTATGTTATCAGAATTTCTGTGAAATGCCAAGGAGGAAACCTTTGTAGCTATCGAATTGGTTTTGAGTTTGAGCCCAGTTTGTCAGATAGATCTTAGTGAAATATAAAAAGCTCGAAATGAATAATGGTGCATAAGTGTTCTGTAAAAAGTTGCAGACATTTTCTTCAATTTTAAACTATAGTGTCGTAGATTTCAGTGAATTGAATGAAACTATATCTATTTGTGGTTTCATGAAGAGAAGAATCGATTTATCAGGGAAATGTCCTAAAAGGTTATTTTCAACATTATACCTCTTTTCCAGAGTTTTCAAAGTTCAACAATACCACTAGTGCCTAAAAATGGATAATGAAATGTGGTATTTTCCGTGAACTTAACTATCCCGAGGAAATATGCATTCTTGTGAAATAAACCGTTTGGGACATTTCCGTGATAAATCAAATATTCTCTTCGGAAAACCTTAAATAGAAATAGTCTCATTCAATTCCCTGATATCTGCGACACTAGGTTAAAATTCAAGAAAATATCTGCAACTTTCTACAAAAGATTTATGAACCATCATTCATTTCGAGCTTTTTATATTTCACTAAGATCTATCTGACAAACTGGGCTCAAATTCAAAACCAATTCGACAGCTACTAAGGTTTCCTCCTTCGCATTTAACTGAAATTTTGATAGCATAAGGATAACTTTCGAAGGAAGAACTAACGAAAGGCATTCTTCAGGGGCTGCCCTTATCTCACTAAAGTCGACCATATGTACGGCAGCTCAACTCGAAAACCACGCATCACTTCCAAGGGGTTCCTCATCAGATGAATATGACTCGGAAAGGTTTATACGAAACCATGTGTACGAAACCTTTTGAGCAGAATTTCGCAGAGGTTTCGTACGGAACCATGTGTACGAAACCATTTTTTCCATTTACCAAGAAGAAGTTCCATACGGAACCTTTTTTCTACGAAACCTAAAAAGGATCTGACCGTGTGCCCGTGCTCAGATCCTTTTTAGGTTCGGTAGAAAACCTTTTTTTTTACAGTGTATATAAACATATAAATCATACAGTCACGCATTTAAAGAACAGGTAATGAGTATCGAACTAACTGTGATAAAAATGTTGTAATAGTTCTATGTCATCTGAGAAGAATAATTTTTCATAGTTTTATCCAATGACATCGAGTGAACTATTCGTTTTAAACAGGATCAAACATCTGTTATGTTAATAAAATATTCACTATTACTGTACACAGAAAATTCAATGATATATCTTTTCAGATCTAAAATAATTCATATATATATCTGTAGATTTGCTCGTATACAGTGAATTGGTCGTTCTAAACATTCAATGATGAGGTACTTAATGTACAGAGTAACAGTTATCATGGAAAATCTTTTTCTTTTAAGCTGAATATTTATATTGAGTTGCATAGGTGAACTAAGACGAGTATGATATTCGTTTCAAGTCTTTGTGCTCGTTTGACAGTTAAGTTTAACATATAAAAAAATACTAAAATAGTATTGAGACGAGCGTCTTTAATAAATTTATAAAAGGAAGAAATAATTAGAATTAACGTGATTCTAACTAATATACATATTATAATGCAGTATGTCGGTGTTACTCGTTTTGCCATTTACTAGAAAGTAAAGCAATATTGATTTATGGGCCATTAAACTTTAAGACGCACATGTATAATCAGAAACTATAATCATGTTCCAAAAGGAATTGCGGCGATAATATATGTACGATCAAGAATAAATGCTCATTAATGTTACGTTAAAAAAAATAAAGACTATTTATAACCAATGAAACTGAATGTATTTTTATCGATGAATTGCAACTGATGTAAATTGCTGTTAAAAATAAAGAAATTAGAGAATTTAATTTATTAAAGCGTTGTATGTTTATATTTAAACAATTAAAATTTATTACTGTACATTAAATAGAGAAATTTTGACGGACAAAGCCTTTTTATCGGATAGTCATCGCAATTGATAAGAGCCATCAGTACTATAGTCAATATTATTTAGGTTGATCAGCTGTAAAAAATTATCGATTAACAATTGTTTTCATTTTCTTTCTCTCAATATATTTACTGCGTCAGAAAGGTGTAAGTTGATAGATAGGAAAATAATAAACAATCATGATTTTATATTTGACTTTAAATCAAACGGCATATAGTATAAAAGATTCTAATATAACATTCCTGATCAATTTTGAATGTCTAAATCAGACATAAAAAACAACGAATTTTTATTAGCTATATACTTTTCATTCAACAGGTTCATTTATACTATTTTATTATATATATATATATACAGTGAATTTATTTGTCTATTGAATTAAATACTTTTTTTTCTCACATTTTATTACATATCATACTCGTATCATATTTCTATCAATCGTTTTGTTTTGTTTACAGTTCACATTTCGTATTCATCTTCGAGTTATCTTAGTAGATTTATTTCTTTATATTATTTATTCATTGGAGAAAAGATCTGGTCTTCTTTTTTTCTTTTGATTTTCTCATTAATAAAATGTTCTATTTTAAACAATGTTGAAGAAATTATACAGTTTCAGTTTGCTATTTGAAAAATTTTCTTTATCCATTTTTGACATGATGTATAGAAAAATATTTTACAATATGACGAAGTAGATTTATGAACCAAAATAGAAAAGATGATTATATTTATTTTATATTTATTTATTATTATTATAATATTATAATCATAAGTATATGTTATATTTAATATAAGTATACGACATCTATTTCTATTTTATTATATGAAAATTAGTTGAATGAGAAATCTAACAATTTGAAAGATTAGAGAAGAACTGGAATTGACATAATATTGACGTGCACATATTTACACATAGCGGTAACTCATAATTCATTTTAATGATTAGATATAATATTAGTTTTATTATATATTGAATATCAATAGTTGCATGTTTGTTTTGTAAATCAATATGATAAACAATAAGAATAAAATAGAATATGAAATAAAGAAAATAAAAATAGCTATCTGAACATTTAAATATTGATGATTAGTATTTTATGATATATGACATTAATGAGTAGTTATAAAAGAAAGTATTTTCTCTCATGATACTTTGCATTTTCTTATTATTGTGAGTAACTAATTTAATTTGACATGTTTGTATAATCTTGAAATGATGAACGATATGGTATTCATCGATGTTCATTGTCGACAGATTTTTATTCTAATATTAAATTACATTAAGGCGAAATATAGATATGAATTATTATGAATAGTTATTTCTTGAGAAGGGAACTATGTTGATGATTGCATTTTTTTTTTATTTCATTATGATTTTTATATATATTTTTCAATTGAAAGATAATCTTAATAAAACATGGAAAAGCTTAAAATAAAATAGTTTCTTTCGCTCATTTGTGATGCATATCTAAATATATTATCTTCATCATTTTAATTTTTTTCTTGCATGTATAAAATAACATAGATAATGAAAAGTAATAAATATCGTTTATAGAAGTGAACTCTATCGAATCAATATTTTTCATAATGATGATAACGTTATAAAGATTTGAAATAAACAAAATATCTTAAGATACAATGTACTAATGAGTATATACTACATAATGTTATTCAAGTATACACATCATATAACCAACTAAAACATGAAATAGAATACAAGCAAAACAAAAAGACAATGTTGAAAAATGAATGAATCTTTTCAGTTTCGATTATCGTTTAAAATATATCGAAGAAAGTATACATATAATAATATGGCACATATTTATACAAAATGACGTTAAATATTATTTTTAAATATTAAGTTGTAGAAAAAGAATAGAATATATATTTCTATATATGAAGCAAAAACAAATGATAGGCACTGACAAATATGATTTCAAGCAATGAAAATGAATCAGTGTGAATTGTTCTGTTATACGGAGAAAAATGTTGTAAGGAAATAAATAATCTCCTACTTAAAAGTATTTTATTAAATATTTTTCTATATGAATTTTAAAAGTATCTAGTGCTAATCGAAATTGAAATGTACCTTTACTAGCTCATGAAGTTACATATTTAGAAAATATTTTAAATTATATCGTCTCACAAATCATTACATTTTTCTTCCAAGTTGGTCACAAGTACTTTGGAAGAAGACTTCTTAGGTTACATTAGTGGTACTATTATTCGATTTCCAAAGAACTGATTTATATCATCTGGAGATGTATTGATTGATTGCAACAAAGAAAATGATATAATACCAAGAAAAGACCTTGAGTATATCATATAGAAAACGTGATAATCGTTTATTCGTTCAATTATGTAATAGCCACAGATATTGTTAAAATAAACATCGAATTAAATTTTCATATAAACAGAATTCTATCATGCATCATTTTTGCATACGAACGATCATATAAGGAATTAAACCGCAGAATGATTATATAATTTAAATTTTGATTGATTATTTAATATTCAGAGAAAGATATCTATGTTCTTAAAAATTGAGAAGATAATTGAAAGCTAAGATATATGTTCAAACAGCACGTTTTAAGACAAGATAAAAAAACATAGAAAGGTTCTACCTATAAAATGTTGCTCTAAGAATACTGCAGCATTCATTTCAGTTGCAGTATTTGAGTAGTAACTTTCAAAGAGTGTGAGGTGTAAAATACAATTAGTCCATAGGTAGTCATATAGTTTTTTGAAATAAATATATATTGCTATTAACACACAATGCGAATTTCTTCATTATCTTGTCTGTATTGATGTTACATTTATATCTGTAAGTATATACAAGTCTAGTCTTTGGCTAACAATACGATCACCGTTTGGTGAATACGATCGCCGTTTGGCGAATACGATCGCTGTTTGAATTAGCTGAAGGTGGATTTTTTTTATGTAGTAAACTGTAATTTATATGTATAGATGACAGAAAGTTTCGTACTGTACAGATATGAAACAATCAAAATCGCAAGCTTTAGTAATTAATTATACGTTCGTTCATATACATCAATTTGAGAAGACTGATTTCTCAGTAGAAAAAGTTTCTGTAATACGTGCAGAGAATTAGTGCTGTATATTAAACAATTAAATACATCGAAAGCATAAGGCTCACACAAAAAAGTTTATTTTAAGAAATAAAAATCTATTTCACGCGACTCTTCATAGTCGGATGTGATACTTAATAGTGAGTGAACTAAGCGAAAGAGTAGAAAATTGCATAAAAAGTGAAATATTTGTTTCAATCAAAACATTTCACTTTACACAATTGGATAAAAAATAATATTACATATAGTATGTTTAGACCGTGAGAGATAACCGTAATATTTAGACAAAAAAGAAATAACTATACATGAAATTGATTCAAATAATAGTAAATGTCATACAAATGATTATACATATTATCAGACGATAGGCTGCTATGAAAAATAAATAGATTAACATATGACACCAAATAGATTCTTATTATGGTACGAAAAATATATCGATGGCATATCACACGTACAGTTTAGATGATTTTATCGAAGAATAAGTAACGAATCTAAGAATTAAAAAGCCTCTTGAAAGAAAAATACTGGCTTATACTATAATTAGTAGCGAATAGAAAGTGTTAAAGTATTAAACATTGAATGGATAGGAAAAATATGACATTTACAAATGGAGAAGTTTTGCTACTAACAACCATCAGCAAGAATCATATTTGGTTAGAAAACACTAATTTTTGGCAAACATCGCATATTTTTTTGCGTGGATTAACCATCTGACTTTAACTGTCCTAAATAGACAATTACTCAATGACACATGTATCCTTTCTCAGTATCATATGATAAAATAAATAGCAAGATAAAAATTAAAGTAAATAAAAATGATCAGAAAGTTATATTTTTTAAACAACAAGTCAATCATTTTTCGGAGATTCAAAAGAGAGGATATTTGCTCAGTAGTTTGATGATGAATGAAAAGAAAGAAGAAAACTGAGATGTAAGAATAAAAAATGAAGTTTTTTATTTTAGTTCAGAGTCAATTATTTGACCGAATATAACAACCTGACATACATTAAAAATAAAAACTATTTCATATAAAGGGAAAGTTCTTATTTCAGAAAAGAATATTACATTTGTTAGATGTCAAGGAAGAGAGAAAATACTCGACCGACCTTTTTGTTTGAAAGTTGATGAATCAGCTAAATATGATAACATCAAATAGAGTGAAAGAGAAACACTAATTCATATATACTGGATATTGTATATTGGGAGAGTGATTAACTCTTTCAAAATCTAAAATAGAAGATATTGATTGAATGATCTATAAACGGAGAATGAAATGGAACGTATAAAAGAAGAGTTAAAACAAAAAGTTTGCTTTGTAGAAAAAAAAAGTTCGATCGCTTATTATTTAAAATTTAACCAACGTAGTGCAAATAGTACTTTACAATAATATGGTACGACAGAATGTGGTTCATACAACGAGAAGTTATCGGAGTCATTGTGATCGCATTCAGAAGAGACAACTTAGACTGATTATTATAAAATGAGATAGAAAAAGATGAAAACGATCGTATGCTGTGAGAAGAGAAGTTATTATTTTAATATTTGTAAATTAATAGATGCATCGAGTACCACGAACTCAGATATCTTAGTAAAATTAATTGGATCTAGATTTTTTTCTCGATTTAATATAATGAATATTTCAGAGTACAATAGTTCCTGTAATGAAATTTTACTTACTTTACTAGATCATGAACTATCAACGGGTTCTATATGTAGACAAATTTACTTCGGAATTAAAGTCAAAATTGCGTATTGTGGATTTCCATAGGAAGCAATCATTGAAGTCAAATGTGTACTTTGTTAAATTTGCATCCAATGCTGATATGGAGTATGCTGACCGTGCTTGCAAACGACTTCGTGATCTTACATTAAAACCATTTCAACTTTCTTCTTTCAAAACTCAACATGAACATCAGATTGGTACGTGCAGCCATCAAGAAGCTCTTACACCATCATCATCATCATCATCTATCCCATCGTTATCACC
This sequence comes from Rotaria magnacalcarata, assembly GCA_900239745.1. NCBI lineage: Eukaryota > Metazoa > Rotifera > Eurotatoria > Philodinida > Philodinidae > Rotaria > Rotaria magnacalcarata. The sequence goes on along the minus strand of OENM01001714.1, from coordinate 16,338 downwards.
ACCAACGACGCTTACTTTTCTTTCTGATTTTCCTCCTTCATCTATTACATGTCAACCGGGTTCTTTGAGACGGCCAAATGAAACATTAGAAGAACGTGCAATGCGTGTCCTTGGTCCAATTATAGCAAGTCGTGAAAGTGTTGTATCGACACCTACTCTCCAATCAATAAATTTAGTAAGTTCTAGTTCTGATGTAAACATCGTTAAGAGTTATGTTACTTTAAATATAAAGAATAAAAAACAACTTGTTGATCACATTCAATCTTGTTTGAGCGCTAT
>OENM01001714.1:0-15326 GCA_900239745.1 Rotaria magnacalcarata | reverse complement strand
ATGAAATACAAGTATTTAATATCTATTGTTTAATAACAGACAACTGTTAATTGACGTTCACATGCTTGAATTTATCGGGTAATTATTTAAAAAGAGCTCTTATGTTGTGTACTTTCAGATTGCCTGCAGACTTGAGGATGTTCTATGAAACTCAAATTTTCTGTTCTGATACGATTAAAAATAGAAGTATGAAATGTAGAATGCAGAACATATGCACTACAAAACGATACATACAAAGGTCTTTTCTAGAAACTTTTTGTAAACATATATTACAATATACAGTTCCTTTTTGTAGCTTCGTGAATTACTCTTGACATTTTTTTCGGTTTCGTTTCAACAAAGTGTTTTATTTTTTTATTTCTATGCTTTAATTAATCATCGAAAAATGAATTCGTTATTTTTCCTTCATTTTAGATTTTTAATAATAAATCCGAATATGAATCACACTTTGAGATCCAACTATCCAACTGAACCAGATGAAAAAATAGTTGCACTCAATCAAGATATTGGATATTTACTTCTTAAATATCTCAAAGGTTTAGATGTCATTAGCTTTATGGAAGCAATAGATGGTTCTGAACAATTCAATATGATCGAAATATCTGAAGACCATTTATTCTATAAAGTGTTTATGAAGATAGTAAAGGAAGAAAAGATGAAAGTTAATGTACCCTATCTTCATTTTTACTTGGATACCTGCTTCATCGACGAACATGGATATTTGTATCCGGAGCGGTACCACTCAGGAGAGACTCCTATATTGCGTCTTTTCATTCATCCTACATTTACGGTTGAAGCCTTCGAAAATTTGTGCTTCACGTGCAAGACTCCATCTTTTCAATGTTACGGCCGTTTATTACCGCTCAATACATACACATATGTTGGCAATTTTCTTCTACTTGATTATTTTAATTATAAAGGTTTGATCGGTTGCCCGCGTGAATTGAATGCTCATGAACGACGTCTATTCAAAGGTCTGATTACGTAAAAAGTTGACTAGTTCAAATTAAAATAATTGAAAGAATCTTTAAAAAAGGTGTCGAATGAATAATTAAGCTATCTGATCAAATAAAGTATCCTAATATGAATATTGATAGCAGTATGAAATGGAATAAAGGTAGTACACGAATGCAGACAACCAAAGAGCTAATCGTAAAGAAAGCCTTAATATAAATAGTAACAGCATTATGAGATAAATCAAACAGATGCTATGAAAGAAAAAGAAAAAGAAAAATGACTTACACATCGACATTGAATGAAAGATAAATAGAATATATACAGCCATACAAAAAGAAGAAATGTAAAATAATGAATAACAAGAGCTAGAAAAGAGTGCTGTACAGTTTTAGATGGAATATAATATACCAAATAAAACACTAGAAAGCAAGGTCTGAAAAGACGACTATTTCAAGTGAAAAATTGTTATAATGTGATCGAAATCTAACAAAATTTTGTGAGGACTGTAATAGATTATCTATTTAAATGTATATGATCAAGCAATATTATCTGTATATAATATGATTTAATTTAGAGTGTTTATTCTTTCGAACGCTTCAAAGCAATATTTTGAATAAACAAATATCATGTGTTGCATCAATGACGGAATTTATGAAGAACTTTGAAAATCGTTTTAAGTCTTCTGTATGGATTGAAGCAATTGATTTCACCAAATTTCATATATCCGGTGGTTGCATAGTGAATAGTCTTTGCGAACAGCCATTTCCAGATACTACTACTGAACAAATAGATATAAATTTCAATGGCAACTCGTTCAACGAGTTCGACGAAGCCGTTGCTAATGCATTTACTAATTTAACATTAATTTTGTCAAAGAATGGTCGTCATTTAAGTGTCAAATTAATAAAAGAGAGCTGCAGTATTTACCATGCAATACTCCCATTTGATATTAAGTTACAGTTTAATTTTAAAGATGTTCCTGAAATAACAAATCCTATGAGCTTTGTTCTTCATAGTAGTGATATTGACATCAGTCAAGTTGCATTCACAGGTTAGACATATTCGGACACATTAAATATCATTAACTAAATTCATAATAGGTTCACATGTATTTCGCACAATTGCTTTTCTACAGGCAATTGCGACAAATTCATTTATATGCTATACAATGCACGGAGATATGGAAAGAAGTATATGCGAAAGAATTATTCGGTATTGTCAAAGAGGATTTGTTTTCCTCGAACCACAAGAATTCGACAACGCTTTATATATTGATATCATGGCTCGTAATGTTCTCAAAGAGAAGAGAGAAGAAACACGAGAAATAATGAATGATGATGGTGAAATTCAAATCATTACAATCACCTATGAACCACGTCAATTTCCATATCCGAACGTCGATTCTCACCGACTTCAAGAAACTTTTATAGAACAAATTTGTCGTAAAAAAATCGAATAGACGCATATTTTTTAGTAATGTTTGAAATGTATTTGTCTCATTTATTATGGCAGAATAGTTTAAAATTTAAAATTAGTTCTTATCTAGTAGTGTAGAAAATTTTATTCTTATTTTCTCTAAAAAAGAGCATGCGTGATGTTATTTACATCATATATACGATAAATGATTGAAAGTATCGAAATATTAATTTTTATCCATATATTTGTTATATATTTAGATCATTCAGATTGTAAAAGTTTATAAACATCTATCAATTAAATTCCTTAACATGTCAAACTCACCCAGTAAGAAAAGTAGAAAAGTTTCTCACTATCTTACAGTAAATGTTTCTCACTGTAGAAAATACTGCGAATACGAACAATTCTTATGAACAGATGGCTTCTCACAATGAGGCCACAGTAAGATAATTAATGCTCTTGCTACTTATAAACAACAATATTTTCTAGCCGCCAAATTCATTAAGTTGCACAGGAAAACGATTTGCTATTGAAGATATAAACGTTGAAATAAAAAAAACGAAAACTGAAACTCATATGCTTGAACAAAAAGTTTCGATGCCTTCTGCCGCAAATACTGCCGCAGTAAAATTTGTGAGCGCATCTACAATGGTTGTACCACTTCCAGAAATTACCGATGAAGAACTTCTTGAATTCACGCTTGAGTTTGAAAGAAAACATGGTATTTAATGTTGAATGAAATTATCAAAAAGCTATAAACAATATACTTATGCCTTTTTTTTGTGTGCATTCAAATTTATTTAGTGTTTTAAATTCTTTAAAAAATAATTATATTACTCACACTTCAAATTATATATATATAGATATCATTTAAATATTATCATTCATTTATTCGCTTTCTCTATTTCAAGATTCAATTATCAGTTTTTAATTCAATTCCAAAAGTAGACAACCAATGGAAAATTCCAATATTGACTGGAATCCAGTTTTTAATGTTCCTTTACCAACTGAGTTTGCTCATTGGCCGTTAGACATGTACTTAGATGATGATGAGTTTCGCGCTGGATACCCATTTTCGCCTGTTCCAGTGATGAAATCGAACGGTTGGGAATTCTCAGTATCACAAATCGAACTAATAAAATGTTTTTTCTAGACGACGAGAAATCACAAAATTCTTCACCAACACCTGATAACGATTTTTCTCAATCGAATAATTCGGACTACGGTAAATGCTTTCAATTCACATGCAACTGTCGGTATATTATCGTATATATTCATGATAGACGCTTGTATTTCAACAACGGAAGGTAATCATCAAATAAATGATTCATCATCTGAAGAAAAAGTAAGAATTGAATTTCAAAATAATAGATTTAGTGAGTATTCTCATGCTAGGAAAAGAAATTGGTTGTTCTGGTAGAATCCTGTCTCGTCGATGGAGATGATAATAATCAGAAAATAGATACAATTGAACAGAACGACTATAATAAACAAACGCTCAACAGTCATCAGCAGCATTATATTGTAGATCAACCTAACGACACCAATACTGATAATCTTGGTCAATCAAGTAATACAGAACCAAGTCACGATGTTGTCTTAAATTAGATACAGAAAAATATTCGTCACCTCGTACAGATCTAGACTACTTCATAATAATAATTTTTTTCACATTTGTTTTGCTCTTATACATACTCATTTTTGAGTTAAAATTTAGTTACTTCACGTTGTTTGCTTGTCATCATTTATAAACTGGAAGCTTATCATATTCATAATAATCAAGGAAATTATTTGATCTTTTTTTCTTTTTGTCATTACATTTTAACGTCAAATTTTAGTCGCTTTCTTTTTCTCTGTCAACTCCTAGTTCATATTATTCGGTATTATTCAGCATTATATATTGAAAACAAAAAAAAACTAGTTTCGGTTGATTATTATTAAGCTCTCGAGTCTGAGTGCCATCTAGTTTATATATTTATACGAGATTGAAAATAACGGACATTCGCTATACTTCGATGAGTTCTTCTCAATTTTGATAGTTCCGCTGGAAAATATTTAGCAATGTATAATCACATGAGGAAAAAAAGACATGTCTATAATCAACCAACTGTTTTTTTGTAAGAATTTCGTTGCATGTCATATAACATAATAATCTTTTCAATTAGTTGTTCTTTTTCTTGATACTTTAAATAAAAGTCATGGAATATTTTATCTTTTTTCAATTGAAAAAGAAAAAAAATATGCCTAATCATCAACTATTCGACGAGCAGAACAAAATTTTGATTCAATTGATCGTTCATATGCAGAATTTTTAAAAAGCGTTTGTACTAGCAACAGAACAATAAGTATAAATGTTGTTAATACTAATATATCACAGGAAATAGGACAATTATTATTCATACTTCTAACAGAAAAACTAATAATATGTGTTTATAGAAAGATTAAATATAGCACACCAATTAATGATAATTTGAATTCCGTGCATCGTACTATGACGAGTATACTTGAAATTCCATATATAGCAATTGGTAAAACTGGTTCTGGATTTATTTTCAAAATGATTAATATTTATTTTACAAAATGGAACATTCCAATTATAACAGATTATTGAATCATGTTCATGAAGAAATTGAATATTTGCACAAGTAAACGAAAACAAATCGGAAGAAACTTTTTCAGGATTTTAAAATTTCTTTTTTTGTACTCATAAAAAAAAGAGTACACTATAGAATCGGTCAGTGTGTCCGTCCGGCCGTCCGGCCGTCCGTTTATTTCTGTAATAGGACCGAGAGTTTTTTTTATTACTCACATCTATTGTGATGTTCTTGTTCAAGCTAGCTATGCTTTATCAATACGTATGTCCGGATAGAAATTTACTTTGAATGATTCAAGTAAATATTTTTCTTTTTGATTGCTACTTTTGAAATATATTTCATTTCTTATTTATTTTATTTTAATAGATTCTGTTGGTATTATTTCTGCATCAGTAATTCTTAGCAATGTGACGTTCGTGTATTTCATCCTCAGTGATGCACTGAAAAGCAACACTTGCGCTGGTAACTATTGGCTACTGCCATAGCTTATCATGTTAATTGAGAGTGAATATGGCGCTTCTCGGCCTGTTAATATGGTCATTACAATATTGTGCGTTTGTGATCGCAGTACCATGATTTTCTATTTTATTTACACGAGCTGTCTTTTATTATTATGTAACAGTATATCGATCGGACTGTGTGCAACATGATATTAATGAAACAGTTGCACCTATTGCTGATATTTATACAATAAAAAAAATTAAAGTTAGGAAAAAAAGATTTTAAAGAAAACAACAATCATCTAATTAAACAGAATATGCATTAGGTGCTCAATTATACGTTGATCTTGTAAAATATCTTGTTGTATAATTTGCAAAAAGCGGAAAAATATATTCAAAGGTGATTGTTTGTTTTCTTCCATGCCTTTATAATCCTCCAACGTCTGTTGAACAAATGTTTGGATTTTCTATTATTATATGAATGTTAAAAACTTATGTTTGTTTTCAGAGTAAAGGATTTTATTGACTCTATCAATCTTATACAATTTTTTTCATGATTATTAATCGATTCATTAACTCATGCAAATATTTTAAGACATCTAGAGAAAAATAAGCCATGAGTTTATCATTCATTTATTATGATGAATTAAAAGTATTTTTAACTTTTTAATTTAACTAAATTTCTTTATATTCCCTCTACTGAAAGGAGGGTATTACGAAAAACGAGTTAAATGCGTTCGTTCGTCTGTTCGTAAGTTCGTTCGTTCCTTCGTCCAATAGGAAAGCAGATGCATAAACTTAACTAACCACCAGCAATATCCTGCAGGGATAGGGTTGACCGAAGGTAATCGGCGTCGGGGAGCACGATGGCGTTGTCAGATTTTTGAAATTTTGCTTTTNTAGCAGATCGGATGCACTTAACTTTACTATTGCCATATAGTATTAGTAAGTACTAATTAAATGACGTTTTCTTGGTGATAATTCCAACCAAGTTTTCTAGTTATGCTCGGTTATCAATCATGTTTTCCATGAAAATCATTTCGAAGCTATAAAATGTGAAGTCTCTCAGCTACATAGCTTTGGATAGCTACGTTCTACATGACTAAAACCTTTCAGTAGAGGGTTGGCGACGCAAACGTCGCGCTACCTTGTTTTCTTATATACTAAAGTTGTGGACATGGTATTGTACATATTTCCTTGGTCGATTATTCTTTTTCTTAATACTGTAAATAAAAATTATTGAATATCAGATTTTGTAAGCAAGAAATAAAAAAGTCTTCTATCCAATAACGTTTTTTTTCTTGAGTATAATCACGAGTGATTGATCGTCATGTTTTAAACTCAAAAAATAAAGAAGCAAATATTTTTTATGACGAACTCTTTTTGATGATATTTCTACTGCACCTGATTGAAGATCACCTGTAGTATTTGAAAATAAGCAGTATTCATATTATTGATTGTTTTTAAATTAATTATACAAATTTCTTATGGAACTGTACGAAGTCAATTAGTTGAGAAGCATTTATTATTATTGTCGAAACAGTTGAGATAATGCTTAGACAACGTTCAGTTTGTGTTCTAGAGCTTTAATTTACTAATTTAACAGTCTCAATTGACGTGTAAAATGATGCGTGAGAGAGTTGCACTGCAAAACATAAGTGAAAATGTGTTGCAGAGAAGTAAAATCGCGATTGAAAAGGGAACACACTATCAAGTGTGATATATTTGTTTATTCATTTTTTATGAGTTCTATATGAACATGGTGTGTTCATGTACATGTATTTTGTTTTAAAGTATAAGTATGACGAGTATAATAGCCGATGATTGATCATCGCTGCCAGTGAAGATGTTAGAGTCATAGCGTTTATTCTTGAAAGATGAAAAATGATGAATACAATCCAACAATGTTTATTTTTTATTTAAATTTGAGATAGACCACGTAGTGGTCATGACTGAACACATATAAATACTGTAACTTGCGCGCAAAGAGAATCTTTTCACTTGTCTCAGTATCTATTTTAAATCGTTGATATTCTGTTCTCTTACATCTTTCATAGAAACACTTAAATAAAAATTTAATATGTACTTTTCTCAAAGACTCAGGGAGCTAAGTAAAAAAGAAACATCTGTCTTATGTTCAACTCCCATAAATACAGAACAAAGTAAGACTGATAGCCTGCCATCATTTTCTCCGTGCACTTATATCTGAATATAGATGAAGCTAATGAAATTGTTAAAATGCGTTCATCAATTGATTTAAAAGAGACAGCCGATGCAAGTACATGGGGCCATGTATGTTTTGGTGAAACACGTGCTTGTACAGCATCAGTGGCATCTACCAATCATGCCTCTTCGCTGGTGCGAGGTAAACCAGGTGAGTGACATTACTACAATTTTTGATAACATCAATTATTCAAAAATAGGAACCATCTGGCCGTGCTGGTCAGTTCGCGACGCCAGTACTATGACGGACGACCTGGTCCAGGTGACACCCAAGTTTATTGGAAATGTCCATATAGGACAAGGAAATCCTGATCCGATGGTTCTCATGGGGTATAAGGCAGGTGAACCAGTGTATCGTACAACAACTGCACTGGCCAACGGTAAGCCTATCTTACTATTTTGAAATCTTCAACACGATATAAATTTTCTACAGCCTTGGAAGGGGAGCATCCTGGTTCGTATCAGCTACATGAACCTGCTTTATTTCCCGATGTGCTGATAGTCGAGTGCGGACTGACGCAAGCAGATATTACAGTTCGCACAGAAGTAAACATTTTCATATAAAATTAATAATTATAGCTGTAACAAAATTATCTTTTAATTGTATCGTTTTGTTCGCCAATTTCATTATCGGTGAGTCATAATTTTGATCAAGAGCAAGAGCAAAATCAAGACTTTGGTGAAAATTCAATGAATTCCAACGATGAAGAACACTCAAACAATTCCCACGATAATCAGCAATCAGAAACAGCAGAAAGTCATGAAAAATGTGTTCGCTGTGGTCACATGTTTTAAGCAAACATTTATAAAATAGATCTGTAACTAGATCAATTATTTCACATTCTTTTTTTTTAATATTGAATTTATTGCATATACATGTTTCATTATATGCACGTTTTCGTGTTCAAATCATTTAATAATCAATTTTCGTGTTTCAATAATCCATTAGTCAAATTATTCAATTTTAAAATTTTCATGTTCAGATAATCTAATGTTCATTTTCTTTTAGGAAAATAAAATTTGATAATAATAAATCAAAAGCTGTCCTCTTTTTAAATTTTATTTAAAATTTATATTTTATTCAAATTACAACGTTCAGTTTAGCAAGTCTCAACTGATATCATTTTTTTCTTCAACTGTACCCTCATATTCCTATAAAAATGTTTTGGTTTTATTAGTATTTGGTTCATTTGAGTATTTGAATAAAAAAGAAAAATATAATTGATATGAATTTTTCCATACAGTTCTTCTATTCATAAATATCCTCCTTGAAATGTACTTTTTAAAATTCATATAAATACACTTTCAGATTTTTTTGTACAGATTATCACTATTTCAATGCGTGTTCAATCAGAAGATAAATCGATGAAGTGAACAATTTCTCATCACATTCATATATATTGCCAATTAATTTTCACGCAATGGTAATCGTAAAAAAATATTTTTCGGACACTTCTTTTCGGAAATAGCACGCTTAAGTAAAATCTGGATTGATGAATTCAAAATGAACCAAACGAACAAACAGTTTTCATCAAACAGATATCACCTCACATCTGTGTTCAATCAATTTCAACGTCGATAGTCAGAGTAACATGTTTTTTGTATGCTTCTTTTCGAATAGTTCGACTGATTGAAATCTCGAAAATTACAAAAGGAAATGGTAATTAGAGCAACAAATTTTATTAAAGTTGTATATAAACTGATGAAGACAATTTTAAAACACTTTTTTTTCTATAAGTCAACTAAATTTATATTTAGAGATTGAATTCTTTCAGTGGTAGAAAGATCGTGTCAAAGAAAGTGTTACCGATAAAAATTGTTAAAATAAGATGTTTTTTTGATTGAGTTATTGCGAATACAATAATGTTCTAGTAGACATCATTTGAAGACATTTTTGGAATTTTTGCATTTTACGAACTAGCGATTTTTCTTAAAAAACATGATACATATATCAATCAATGCAAAATGTTGTGCTCTAAATTTTCAGAAAATATTTCTGATCGCTTATCGAATTATAGTTTTGAAATTTAGTGTCTGTTGGTAACATTGAATATTGGTCTAGAAAAATGAGTAATACAATCGGTTCCAATACCAATAGTTGTATGAAAGAGCGTGAAAAAATGAATAAAAATATGTAAGTTTTGTATGAAAAATTCTTTTTCAAAGTGGATTGTGAAGAGCTTTCATTTTTGATAACTCATCGGCTTTCAAACCTGATTTATGTCTTGTGTTGAAAAGAAATATGTTTTTTTAAATTTTATATCAGTTTTATAAAGATTAAAATTCTTCATATTATGAGATCATTCATCCTTCTCAAAGACAACTACAAAATTTGCTGTATCAAAAATACGATTAAAAGGACAGATGGCGCTTCTTTCTAGTATATTTTATCAATGCATGTGTATGTCAAAAATGTTTGTGAGCATTACAGAGAACTCATCGTGTGGAAAATTTTAATATCTTCAAGATTAATATAGATTCAAATTATAAGTTTAGCTTCTGGTAAAAAAAATTTAGGCTCGAAAGTTAATGACTCATTACAAAGGAAAACTAACAAAATTTCAGTCGCAAACAAAAATGTTTTTGAATAAAAGTGGCATCCTTGTTTTCAGCTTTTTATACTTTTTCTCATGCACTGGTTGGTATTGAAATTGATTAAATGCTTCATTTCTCAATGTTTTTATTTACTGTCACCAATAAAAACAGATTACGAACTATTGTTTGGCGCTGGAGAAAAACGTTTTTTTCAAAATGCATAGCATGAAATTCTGAATCGACTAATTTTTGATTCCCTTTTTTCAAAACAAACTCGCTACGTAAATAAACGTAAAGTTCTAAAATTGTGTTAAAGTTGTGCTCACAATTCTATATTCCTGTTCATCTTTTGCTCTTCGTATTCTTACATGATATAACTGTATGAGATAGCAAACCGAGATTTATAAGAGTTTTGTTTGATATTGAATCTGTATGTATCAATGATAGTAAACTTTTTTTTATGATTAATTTGACAAATTAAAAATCAGTTTTAGTATCTTAATTTTCTGATGCTATCGAAAAATAATACGAACAACACGTCTATATCACTAGTTATTTCATCATAAGCAGTATTTTAAGATTATCAGCACTATTTAATCAACAATTGTAGCTGTTTAAACATCATTTAGCTTTTTCTCTATCGTTTCTAGATTTTTTTCAAGTAAGGGCGATAAAGTTTGAAAATACCTTGTCAATTAAATATTCGATGAAGAACTATTTAAAAACTTTCAGAATTCATAAATCAATCATCATCATTATCTGAATAATACTGAACTTTATTTATTTTGACTGATTATTTTGGAGAAAGATGTGAAAAGAATGAAAGATAGTAGGTACACGAATGAAAAAATTCTTAAAAGTATTATATCACAAGAGAATTTTCAATACAAGTGACCAACATTAATGTGATAAGGCTTCCTTCTTCTTGGAATCAATACAAGCAATTCTAAACTTGCATAAAAGAAGTGCATATCTGTAACTCTAAATTATTTAACTCTATAAAAATTAACATTGATTCATAACTTCATTCAGCTGAGTGAAATTCTATGTAAATACAAAGGCATCTTTTATTTCGAAAACTTAAATTAAATCCTGTGCAATTACATGAAATCTAATCAACAGTACTAACATTATATCTCAATCATCCGTCGTTTTTTTTGTAAAAGAATCAACTAATTTCCATTAAAATGTATGTTATAAATCAGCCGTTGTATACAACTGTATTTAATGAACTAGTTGCTCACTTTCACTATTTCTAGGAAAACCGACGATCACATATTATCAAATGTCTTTTAGATTCTATATGATGTAAAAATTTCCTTGTAATTGGAACTATCAATATTCCTAAATAAAAATCTTTTTAAGCTAAAAATGAATAAAGCATTCCGTTAAAAGTATAGCAAAGTATCGATTGGATTTTTTTGTATAAAAAAGATTCAAGTGTATCATATTTCGATGAATTTTGAAATTCGATACGAACTATTGCAAATTGAAATAAATAATTTTGGAAAAAAATTAAGCATTGTTGTCCATTATACGTATATCTAGGTCATAGGTAGATTCATATGTGAAAAGTCAATTTAAATCTGGCAATGCATTGATCATACATAAAGATGAACGAGAGATATTGAGAGGTGAAATCTACATTTTGTCATTTCTGTTTTATCATTTTCAATGTCAGATATCATTTTTAAGAAACGTTACGGCATTTAATCTATTATAGACTCTACCAGAATCAATTTACCTAACATATGTTTATCATATCTGACCAGAAACTCGGATCAGTACAGAGCATTCTTATGACCTGTATCATACTCTCTTATTCATGATTCGACTTGAATTGTATATAAAATTGTAGCTCTTATAATCCTCTATCTAATGATAGATCAAAACATGAGAAAATATTCCTGTCTTTGACTACAGAGAAATATTATCGATCACATTTGTCGATCAATACTCCAATAACGATTTATGGTCGCATAGAATACCGTTATACCGATGATTGAAAATACTCTATGTATAATTCGATAGAGCGTTTCAAAACATATCAAATGATAATAAGAAAATTTATAAAAAAAAGATAATCGGTACAGGTATCCAACTTTCTAAATATTCAGTTATAAATAGTGTAAAAAAAAATTAAGTAAATGCATATGTTATACTGATAATATGTCTCACTTTGCATTGAGAAGTTCATTAGTCCAAACTACTCTATAAATTTATTCTTTTGAAAATAATCGGTGAATCATTAGGTTCTAGGAACAAGTAAAATAGACGTATATTTGTAGTACATGTGAAAAGAACATTGCAATTGACGTTTTTAACATAATTTTGATACTGACTTTGTTTCTGGTTAATATAGCTGAAGAAAATAAACCTTCAAATGATATCCGGTATTTAGTCGTTCTGATTTGTACACGATCATATGGTAAGAAGAATATTTGAATAATTGAATGTTTCGGATATGCATGGTATATGACAATTTTATTGTTAAGTGAGCTAATGAGAAAAAGTAGTACTGTACGTTAGCTTGTTCTTTGGATCGAATTAAATATAACTATTTGATTTAATTGAATGTTTCTGGAAAGACTGAATATCGTTAGGTGAATAGAAAAATAGATCGGATTCGTACATACACCTTTTCAACTGACTAATTATCAAATAATGATATACGTGTAAATAATTTATAATAGTGTTTTTAGCATTCAATCTCTGAAAAGATTGACATTACTTCACTAGTGATTCAAAAATCGTTTAATCAATATTAAATGCCATGTTGCCATTAGTAATGCTTTCAATTTTAATAAAGCGATATTTTTTTTTAAATATATTGAGTAATGCATCACGTGATTGATAAAAATTAAGTTCATTCGATATTGTTCAGAAATATTCTCCATGAGCGAAATGTCAATATTCAAAAATACTTACTTCAAAAGATCAACCTACAACGAATTTATTATAGAGTTCGTTGAGTTAAAGCTTTTTAGGAGATGAAAGCTTAATGTTTATAAATGCACGATCTTTTTTTGAATAAATAAAATTAATGCTTGATTTGATGAAAAGAACTAATACTATTTTTGACGTGGTCCACTGAAGTGAACCTTACTTTTCGTGAACCAAACTTTTTTCTAGCGTCATTTAAAACACCAGAACGCTTCAGGACGCATGACTGAAACTCAAAAAAAGTTTGGAGCAATGAGACATACCTTTTTTGAGACTCAGTCATGCGTCCTGAAGTGTTCTGATGTTTTAAACGACGATAGAAAAAAGTTTGGTTCACGAAAAGTTAGGTTCACTTCAATGGACCTTTTGACGTATAGTATTTAGAAATTGAGAAGTAAGTGATATATTTGTTGTCACTGTGTATCTGGCTTGCTGAAAGAATAATTTCAAAAAAGTATGCAGAATTTTCATCTTTAACAGATTTCTGGAGAAAATAGAATTTCGTATGTTAAGTACTGTTCTTTAATGTATTAGTTTTTGTTGAAACAGCATCCAATTACTCGTCAAAGGAGAGATAAAATCAATGTCTTTGGAAATACAATTGAAATCAGAAAACAGAACGAATAAAATCACAAATAAAACGAGTTGTAACACGTCAGAGTAGAAAAGACAGCAAGGAACTTGCCAGCCTGTTGCTGAGAATAATTCTATAAATTTATATTGTTTAATCTTCCTGACTTTACAGTTGTCATCACAAAAAAAGTAATAAATACATGAATAAAATTTCATCCCATTATGTTACTATTCGAGCGCTATTCAAAAGAGTTCGTTGTTTGTGAAATGCATTATGTAAAAAGTTTACTCTAACATCCTCAATAGTATTATTTATCTTTTTGTGCAAACATAAAAAGTTTAATTAAATGCTAGGATTGTTCCATCGTAAATGGAGTTTTACAGTGTTCTGAAGTTTTTATAGTAGTATTGGTTTGTAAATGAGCTAGCTCAAATAAGAACGGAAGAAAGAAATTGAAATATTCTTCAGCTAATCATTAATACAATGGTACGAGTATATAATTTTCAATTATTTTTCACTAATACTTGTGTATAATCTTTTCAACAATACAATTTTCTATGAAATGACTATATGTAATTCATTTTTTCATAGAAGCTGATTTCATTCACGCAACATCGATTGTTTTAGATAATAAGTTATATACATACTGCTTCAAGCTAAAAATGAACGCTCAATGTATATTTTGTTTTGTGCAATGTATGAGTAGCTGTTGTTCAAGATGCAATCAAATGNTGGTCAAAAATTTGCACGATTACTTCAGTACCTAGGAAAATGTTCTGAAAGTATAATGTATCATGACGAGATTGCTTCTGCTGTGCGATGGATTGGACAAGTAAGTTTCATTTGAATAACACTTGAACTATTAACAATTTTTTTATAGATTGAATCAATTATGACACGAATTCATTTTCATCCAAATCAAGTTTTTGATGAGTCAAAACATATCATAGATGTAGTAGCTAAGGAATATCTTGAAAAAGCTATCGATAATGTTGATCATCTTATTCCAGTCGAAGTCAGTGGGGACGGAAACTGTTTGTATGGGTCTATTCTTCTCCTAATGAATAATCCAATGGTGACGACGAGCGAATTGCGTGGTATATGTCGGGGATAGCGTAGTGGTTCTATGCGTCTAAATTTAGATATCAGAAGGTTCGATTCCTTCCCCTGACACGGTGTCATCGTTTACAAGATATACGGTATCGAAAGAATAAACAAAAAAGAAGAACAACAATAAAAACGCTGGTTGCGTAATCAATGCCTCGACTTCGATTATATTCTGTTCGTTTCTCTCTTCTATGTGTTTCTTTCTCTGTTTGTTACCGTAGCTCGTATATGTTGATGCCTATGACGTGAAAAAATATAAAGAGCATGTTTGAATGCCCTGAAAGATGTTGAAATTTGTTAACCCTGATATGGGAACAATAAATATATATGTTAAAAAAAAAAAAAAATTGCGTGGTGTATAGGTTTATTTTTAATGTGCTATTTGATAATCAACTTGAAACAATTTTCTTTAGTTCGAACAATTATTGAACTTATGACGAATGATGTTTACTATTCAAATCGGTATTCACAATTTGTTGGACCACTTGACATTGCTATTCAACGCATATGTAAAAATCATATGTTTTCCGAATTGTA
>OENM01001713.1:0-28158 GCA_900239745.1 Rotaria magnacalcarata | reverse complement strand
GAGAATTGAACGACGAATGTTTTGAAAAAAAAATTAGGACGAACGAATGAAAATTGACCGAGATATGCAAGAAATATCGAGACCCTCATTCTTTATGGCCCACCCGTTATAAGGAAATGATGAGTTATCATGAGCTCTTGTTCATGATATCCAGGAGAGAAGAATCTGAAGAAATACATGACTTTCCATAACGGTCAAAAGTTTCAAACTTTTAAAATGTCAATTTTTATTTAGGATTCAATGGTATAGATAATTCTTATTTATACTTTATGCAAAATAGTCATTTTCGAAGAATAAATCAATCCAACTATAAAATATGCATTTACACATTCCCTGTAATTTATCAAATCGTATCAGAAGGTTCTCATTTCTAAAGAAAAGAAAAGCGGTTGGTTATTTATTTCTATACGGTCCGGAATATGAAAATGTGTTTAGACATTACTTTTTTATTATTCATTTGTAAGTCAATAGTAATCCTTTACTTCTCAGGAAATAGAATATTCTCTGAATTATTAAATATCAAGTTAGTTATGGTACGTAAAATTGTAAGTCCTAATGTATGAATTGACACCAAACAACTTCGATAATAATATGATAAATAAAAAAGAAAATAAATGAATAAATTCGTTTCTTACTCTGTATTATGTTTTTAAATAACATGCAATATGACTTGAATAAAAAATCTTTTCTAGTATCATAAAGCTTTTTGCAGGTAGAAGAACTATTTTCTTCAAGTTCCATATTCTAATATTTTTTTTTCTATCAAATAGGAACACAACAACTAAAGAGTTTTTATTACTTGTGACTTTAATATCAGAGTATTCTGTAAGACACACAGCTACTCAAATGGGATGGATCAACACAATCCGTAATCGGCACATTTATATAAACATGATTTAATCTTTAGACGTTCATGGAATGTATTTTGATTTATAAAAGAAAAAGAAAAGTTAATAATATAATAAGATTATATTAATTCATCTCAATTACTGTTTTGTTATATATATATATATGCATATACGAGTCACTAAAATTGCTGTGCTTTTTGATATAGTAGATGAACACAATCATTGTGCAAACGAAGCGATGGAGACAAAGAGAAAAGAAGAATGTCAAATAAAAAGAAATAAATCAGTTAAAAGTAGCACCGACAACAACAAGGAATGATAAACAAAAGAAAAAACAAGAACAGGAAGGAATACTTTTCTCGCGTAGGTAAATGTGTTATCATTAAACAAGTGAAAGAAAATCGAGATGAAGTTCAAGCGGTATATCCAATTGATCGAGTGCAACTGTTGATGGAACATAAGGATATATGAGTGGAAATGTAAATGAAAGATCAAAATTTTCTTGTTGTTCATAGTCAATTTTAGTTTGATCTACTGTTGAACCAAGTCTTTGTTGTTTTAATAAATCAGATACTCGTTTAATTAATGCTGGTGTTACTTGGTCATCGAAATCATCCATTGATTTATACAAACTTAATAATTTTGTTACCTAAAAGTATAATTCAATTTAGTGTTTATTTTCATTTCAAAAATTTTGATTTACTTGAACAATTGTAAGTTTTGTGCAAACATTACTGATACTCGTTTCATCTTTTTTACAAAGAAATAATTGAACTGCTTGCGTTAGTGGAAGTAGACAATCAGAAGCACCACTTTCTTGTAAGTTTTGATCGCGTAACCATTCAGTTAAATGGTTTAGATTGTATCTAAGAAAAATAAAACAAAAATATCATTTTATTTCTTTTTATGAGCGTCGAAAATAAAATTCACCGAATTTGAAGGGCTTTACTCCAATTACAGCAATCACTACGCACAAGTAGACCACGAAGAGCTTGAGCATCAACTATATAAAAAATCTTAAAATAAAAAACAGTCAGTTAATTTAGATTGAATAGAATGAGTAATTGATAAACCTGTTTGAATAGTTGTTGGACAATGATTGGTTCAACTGAGTACATTTGAAATAATTTATGATAATCATTCAACTACATAGAATTCTATAGAATTTTTCCAATTAAAAAAGTTTTTTTCATACTTGTTTAAGAAGATCTTGTGCTGAAAACTTCGATCGTTTCTCATTCGATCCTGATGTTGATGTTATTGCATTTACAGATGAGATTCCGCCTGAGTCCAGATCTTCATGTTCAATTATAGCAGGAACTAAAAACAAATACTAAACATTGCTTTATCGAATATCGGTAGCAAGCAGCTTACTTATCATTGGTAATAATTTAGCTTTAATTCGTTTGAGAATTTCATCATACAAATGAACAACAAGATCAGCAAAAATAGTTCGATAATCAGTTAAATCAAAATTTCTTAATGCTTGTTCATTTTGTTTCGGTGTGTTTGTAACTTGATATTTCTTTGATGAAAGTTTATTTGTTTCGTTAAACATATTAAATTTAAAAAAAAAAGCATACCTCTTCGCCACTGTATTGTTGTAATACATGAAGAAATCGAACTGTATTTGTGATCCATAGGATTGGATAATCAATATCTTCATTTCTCTATAACAATTCATATTAATTATTATTTTTTGTTAACGTCTACTGAGAATAGAAATGTTTTAAACTTACTCTAGGAGCTTTTTTGATTTTCTTCGTCACAGCTGATAAAAATCCAGCAACGTGTGCTTCATCATCAACAAAATCAATGTATCGAATACACATAAAAAGTATATAGGCTGGAATTCCAGGAATATATTTTGCAGCTAAGCGAGGTTTTAATTCTACGTTAAAAATAAATTTACAAGATTTAAAACAAAAACAAATAAACGAAAGACAAACCAAGAATGACTGCATCAGTTATGCGTTCTGTTTCTTGTGGATTACATTTAATCATTCCACTAAAATGTCTTGTACTTTGACGGCGAAGGTCAACATTTCCTCCTACGTTTCCTACTGTTGTTGTTGCTGTTGCTGTTGTTAATAATGTAGAATTAGAAACATCAACATGACTAACGTATGAAGGAAAACCACTTATTGATCCATTTTGTAGTACTTGCTCCAACGATAGATTTCCTATTTGAGATGAATAGAAATGTTTCTTATATTTTTCTCAAGCAAAATTTTTCATAATTCTGAAAGTTAGTTTTCATTTTGGAAATAAATTTTGATGAAATCAAAAAAACACAAAATAAAAGAGACAGTAAATTATCGCTATTTGAACGTAGTTATAGTCGAAGTAAGTTCAGTGAATACAATTTCTAGTGTTGAAATCTTTAATTGAATTATTTGGATAAAACTTAAGTTATATATATATAACTTTTAAATGTATTCGTAAAAAAGACTTTGTTAATTATGAGTAACGATATATTTTTATTAGGACTATATCAGCTCGGAGACAGCTCCTCCGAACTGAGCTGAACTGTTCGAACAGCTCAGCTCAGCTCAACAGAACTGTCCGAACAGCTCAGCTCAGCTCAACAGAACTGTCCGAACAGCTATATCGAGCTGAACTGAATTGTTTTAATCGTTCAGTTCGATTCAAAACTGCTGTTCCAACAGTTCTAGTGAGCTGAACTGAGCTGTTCGAAGAGTTCAGTTCAGCTCGAAAGAGCTGTCCGAACAGCTCTAGTGAGCTGAACTGAGCTGTTCGAAGAGCTCAGTTCAGTTCGAAAGAGCTGTTCGAGCAGCTCTAGTGAGTTGAATGGAACTTTTAGAACAGCTGATAGGCTCATTTGAGCCCGGTTCATGAGCTGGAGCTGTCGTAGTCCTAATTGTTATGAAAGCATAGGCTACGTTTTATTTTAAAATATTTTGGAACCAAGTTCATAATGAATATATTTCTTTTATGTAAATATAATCATGAAATGACTTGTGGATACAAAGGAAAAATATGTTGGTCATCAATGTAGAAAATCTTTTAATAAAAAATAGTAAATCACAGCAATTTTTATGTTGAAAATCTGAAGAATAATAGTCTTTTAGTTACAACCTATACTTTTCTACACAAGTGCGACATAAAAAATGTATACTTATTACTCATGAACTGTTGACAACGAATGGCTTGAGAATTCTCTTTTGTTAATTACAAAACTATTAGTTTAAACTCACCTGCTGAGAAACTTTTATTAACAAGTTTGATGACACGTCTTAATTTTCGAATTTCCACTTGATTAGTTTCAATTTGTTGATGAAGTTCCTAAAACAAAATAGTATTTATAGTTATTATAAATTAATCAAAATATAAAACAAACAAGATTTTCATTGATGACACTAGCTATCTGTTGTTTCATCGAATCGTCAGCTGTATTGCCATCAATTGATTTGCATAGATGAATGTTTTCTACTTCAAGTAGTGCTAAACGCTCTTGTGTTCTTTCATATTCACGTTGATATGATGTTCGACATTGTTCAAGTTCAAGTTCGAGCATTCTTTTTTTTATGAAAATAAAACAAAATAAAATCGAAATAAAAGCATGTTTTTACTTATTAATTTGTTTTTGACTTTGATAAGCTTGTTCAATAGCGTCAGCTGCAATAACATCATCCGTTTCATTCTCATGTTGCATAACGCGTTCTTGTAATTTTGATTTCATTTCAATTTGTTCACGACGACGATGTTCCAATTCAGCATTCAATGCGTCGAATTGAGCTAAAATAAAATAAAAATCACATTTTTAAAATAATAATTAATAATAAAGTTGATCGTACCGAGCAATTGTTCTTTAGCTGCTTTTTCATCACCTTTAAGTACTTGTTCTCTTAATGCTTTTAAATCGTTTTTTAATTTTTCCATTTCTAATTCATCCAAATGCCATAAGGAATTTTTCTTAATTGTACCTGATTTAGACGAGTTTGTTACTCCTTTATCAATTTCTTCAATCATTGTTTTATTTTCTTGTTCAAGTTGTCTAAGACGTCGTTGAAGTCGAAGAAGTAGGCCACCACCTGTTTCACCAGTATCCTCGAATATTTCATTGGTTTGCGTAGTTGTTAAAAGACGTTGATGATTATTCACAGTAGATGAATGAAGAGGAGGTGGACGACGAGGAGTTAAACCATCATTGACCATTGATCCTTGATCCTAATGTAAAAGTAAATATGCGCATTAATCATTATGGTCATCTTTGTCATTAGAAGATTGACCAACATAACTCAAATTAAGATGTATACCCGAATAGAAGGACATGAATAAGTTCTCAAATATTTCTTTTATAGACTACTTAAATAAGAATCTTTGAATAATTTGATTTGATTTGAGAAAAAAAAACATCTATTAAATTCTGTCCTCCTACTAAGATCATGAAAATGAAAAAAAACAAGGTCTTTTTGTTGTTCATTTTTTACGTTGATTGCCTGTGGGAATTAATTAATCTGAATTCCCGCAAGTTTAAAAAGTTCGTGATATTTATTTGACTTGTTTATTTTCAAATAAAACTTGTTTTATTTCAATATACAAACTATTAAGCATGTATTTAATTATCATGTAAAATTAATATTTCAATCAGATTAAAAAAGATAGTAAACTAAAAATAAATTAAGGTTGTTGACATAGAATTTTTAGATAACTGGAAGAATAATAACAGTACAGCAACGTTAAAGTAACATTGAAAGATCAAAAACTATTAACAATTTTTAGTCTCATAAAAAACACCTTGTACTAATAATGCAAGATTCGCCCTTATTTTCTCTTTGATCAATACAATTCTTGAATTATTCATTAATGTTAGTTCATCACTCATTTTTCTTTACAACGGACAAATCTTGTTGTGCTATTATAAACAGAGGAAGACAGATAAAACTCTCATCCTTGAATTACGTTAATTTCTCTCTAGTATGTGCATATAGAAAATGTTTATTATAGTTATGTCTGATTAAAAAATAGCAATACTTACGGGTAAATCATATAGATCAAGTGTATCCATAAATTTCGAATCCCAAGTCATATTTGGATCAGATACTGCTGGTTTTACAGCATTAGCATTGCCATTTTGAAATTCACTTTGAAGATTTTCACATTTTTGTTCTAATCTATGCATTTCAATAACAAGTCTTTGCCTTTGTTGTCTTTCAATATTTAATTCTTCTTCAAGTTGTTTAACACGTGTTAACGATGAGTCTTGTGTTGATAAATCTCCAAGTAATTGTTCTTCTAATTTTGCCATAGCTTTTGTTTTATTTTCGAGTTCATTTTTTAATTGTGAAATAAGTTCATTATTTTTTAAGATAATTTCATCTTTTAATTGTTTTGTTTGAGTTAAATCCGAACGGATTGACACATTATCAGATTTAAGACGTTCATTTTCTGATCGAAGTCTAATAAAATAAAAACAAAAGAATTCTTAGAAATGTGTCAATACAACAAAACTAAATTTCTCGTACGTTTGGAGTTCTTCTTCTAAAGTTGATTGTTTCTTTAAATTTTGTTTCAATTCTTTATTTTGAACCTTAAATTGATCAAGTTCTTTTTTCAAATTTTCAAATTCTTGATCTTTGAGTCTTAAACGTTCATTGTCTCTTTTCTGTTCATCGATTTTATGTTGTAATGAAATTATTTTATTTTCTAAGCCTTTATTTAATTGTTTTTGATGCTGAATAGAACGTTGTTCAACTCGAAGTTGTTTAACTTCTAAGCAAGCTTCACGCCTTCGTTGATGTGATTGTAAAAGTATAATAGCACGTTGAAATGAAAGAAATCTTCGACGTGCAATCCACATACGTATCGAGGATTGCAGTACAAGAACATTTCGTTCAATCATTCTTTGTTGAAGATTTTGTCGAACTAAATTACTTCGGCAATGAGCTTGAATATCAATTATAATACAACGAAGTGTTTGAAAACTACGATAAGCTAGTTGCATACGCCATAACGATTGAAATGCAGTAATAGCACGCGCACGACGAATTTTTTCTGCATGTTTTCTAGCTATATATCTTCTTGATAATGTTTGAAGTACAAGTATTGTACGGCGAATTTTCAAATAACGTTTTCGAGCATAATAAGCACGATAGGTCGTTTGAATTTTAATAGTACAAGCACGAAGTTTTTCTGAACGTAATTTTTCTAAATAAGCAACTTGCCCAGCGCGGAAAAAAATTTTTGTATTTCCAAATTGATATTTATCTTTATCGGAAATTAAATTGTTAAGAATATTTTCACATGTTCGACGATGATTTGTACGATCAACTAATGATGACCGAGTTAACAAACGATATCGAATAAAAAAATCATGATAAATCCAACGAGATGGATAACCGGCAGCGCTTATACGAACAGTTTCCAAAACACCACATGCACGTAGTTGTTGTACTGCACGACGAGGCTCAAATCTATAATTGAAGATCTTATTATGGATTAAAACAATAATTAACATGAAAAACAAATTTCTTACGTAAACGGAGCCTTTTGATCATTAGGCTTGATACAACGAACATAATGTGGTTCAGTAGAATTTAATGCTGTCATTAAACTAGTTAATGATTCACGAAACTAATTTAAAAAAGAATAAAGAAAAAAATTTATTATTTACTTAAAAAGTTTTCAGGCAATCAAATTAAACAACAAAAGCAAAAGATATGTTAGTAAGAGTTTTTCATTGACTTAAAGTTCAGTCTTAGAAAGTCTTATCATAAAAAAGAAATAAACACCTTGTGCTTAAAATCAAACAAAATATATTCTCGTGTTGAGAAGTAGGAATGATGTGTATTTGAAGTGACACATTATTTAACATTAGAAAAACAGAATATTGCCTATATAACCGACCTGAGAACCAAGCGAAAGACGCTGAAAGTATTAATTTTGATCAAAACTAAGTATCTCTTTGTATAAACTTACTTGTGATCCAACAGTTTTTCTTCTTTGTGCTTGAACTTTGGATGCTGCTTGTAATGTTCCTGTTTTTTGTACTTGATATGATTTAGTTGATGCTGATGTTTTCGATGCATTTATTGCATCCTCGTCTTCGAAAAATAGTTGAACAACAAAATCAAGCTAAAAAGAGAAAAAAATCAGAAGAAATAAAGCAATCTAACAATATTACCCCGCTTTCTTTTAGCATTTTTAATTGATCTTCAAGTACGGTATCGCGATTCTTTTCAAGAAATCCATCAATTGAATATTCAACTTTTTCTGCAAAATGATTTATAATGAATGTTGAATTAGCTGTTAATTTTTTTGTTAAAAAATCAGGATGTTTTCCATGTTGAGTAACTATTTTTCTATGCCAATTTTCATCTGATCCTTTTGGCATCTATAGTTATATTTTAGTTTTTAAAAAATAAAAAAAAACAATAAAAAAGACACCAACTTTGCATTCTTCATCCAATAAATCTAAAATACCTAATTTACTTTCAATTAAATCAATACATGGTTGATTATCATAAAATTGAATAAATGACCAAGTAATTTCTTCTTTCATATATTCTTCTTGTTCAAGTTTGAATACATGCTATTTTTCAATAGATCAATTAATATTATTACAATAAAATCAAGCAGATATATTTTATTTTTACCTGACAAAATTGTTGCTGTAATTTTTCATTTGCATAATTTATGCAAAATTGCTCAAAACTATTCATTTCAAATGTTTCAAAGCTAAAAAGTAAAATATTAATTAAAAATATTTTTCATCGACATCACAAGAATAACGAGCAAACCCATAAATATCTAGCACACCAATAAATGATTGTCGTTGTCCAACATATTCTAACGATTTATTTATTTCGTTAACAATCCATCCAAATAATTGTGAATAGATGTGTTTAGCAAGAGCATCTCGAGCAAATAAAGCCTACGAAAATTGATAAACAATTTAAAAATCATTTAATAATTATATATTTTATTATGAATGAATGAATCCATTCTAAAATAATACCTGATTGAGATTAAGTGTTGTATTGACAACTTCGACACCAGTTTTGATTCTTTTATTACATAACCATGTTCTCATACGGTTTTCATCGAGTTTTAGAAGAGAACAAAATGTGGAAAATGATCTATCAGATTCTTTAACAAATGTTGTTTCACCTTCACTTTCATTAATAATAACATTTCCCAAATGAAGTATAGATGATAACAAACGAAATATTGACATTTGAACTTTATTCTCAATACCTATGTATTGATCAATCATTAATATTAAAAAAAAGTAAAAAAGTGATTTAAAAGAAACACACCGAGAAGTGTAAGAGCTTCGCGAGTTTCTGAAAATTGTTCAGCATCATTAACACCCTTAATTATTATTGCATTTCCTTCTGATGTATATCGAAAACTATTCGCTGGCACTAATTTAACAGAAAATATTTCGAAAAATAAATTTAACGTTTAACAAAAATATTTACAGAGAGCAAGAGATTTCATTTCAGATTGATTCGATTGTGTACATAGTTGATAAAATATATGATAGTTTCGTTCATCAGATGCTTGGTAAATAACTCTTGATAAAAGAAACAGAGAAAAAGAAAATTTTTCAGACATTGATAAAGGTCATATTACCTCGATTTTTCTAATAAATAAGTTTTCATTGATGCTCCACAAATATGATTTTTTAAAAAGCCAATTTCAATATATTTTCCGAAACGCGAAGAATTATCATTGCGAATGGTTTTAGCATTTCCAATAGCCTTTAAAACACTTATAGAAATTTTAATATCTTATTTAAAAAAAGAAAACTCACTTCCATAATAGGACTTGATGCTAGAACTCTTTTTTCAATTTGTGTTTCTTCTAATAATCCTCCAACATTAGCAAAATATCTCATAGCATATTTTGCACTAACTGTTTTGCCTGCTCCTGACTCTCCAGAAACAATAATCGATTGATTCTTGGAAAAACTAACCATTGATTGATAAGCTGATTCCGCTGTAGCAAATATATGTGGTTCTAATAATTGAACATCTTGATCACGATACAATTGAATAGTATCGTTTCCGTATATTGACAAAACTTCATATGGATTTACAGCAACTAATACAATACCACATTTTGTATAAATTTGAGATTTATTAAAACGAGACTCAAGATTATATAGAACTAAATAAATTAAACAATTGTTTTTTTTTAGCAAAGATCAATGCTTATTTTACCTTCAGGCTCATTTAAATAAGATAATGCAGTAAGATCTTTTTGACCGATAAGAATCTCAGGATTTCGTAATGGAGGAAGGTCAGAATCATATTTGATTGGGAGGATTTCCTAATTATAAATAATGTCAAATGTGATCAATATCAGATTAACTCACTGTTTCTCCTTCAGATGATATAACTTCAAGTTTTCCTTTTCCATCATAATTTTTATGAACAATAACAGCACGCCAAACTCGATCTTCATCTGGTAACCAGATACGTGCACCCTAAAAGATAATATTTCCTTTCGTTATATATTCAAAAAAGGAAAAGAAAAAAGAATATTCAAGCAACCTCTTATAGCATATTTTTCATAGTTTCAAAAAATTTGAATTCAAAATCATGCAACATAAACTAAATATAGCACAGCAAAAATGGGATGTTGACAAATAATACGAACTTGAAAACGATTGTTCGAATCGTCTAATTGAAAAAAGAAATGCAAACACGAACGAAACAACGGAAAGAAATTAATAATTTAATAATTGCAATCTTTTTCTTGTTTTTTTTCTCAAAAACCTTAAGCATTTCGATGATTATATTCACAAAACCTTAGAACTGCAATGATTGACAACATTCAATCGACAAGTACATAAAAGAAGAAAAATGAAAATAATTCTACATACCTTAGTATATAATTCTCGAACAGACATTTTCTTGAATTACTTTATATGTTTATTACGAAGTCATTCATACATGTGTAATGATGCATTGGTTGTTGAAACAGTCACAATGAATTAGTTCTAGAAAATAATTGAAGATTTTATCTGTTTTGTTTTAATTTCCACTACATGAGATTAATATAAACTAGATCTGACTATATTTTTATTTTAAGACAAATAGAGAGAAAAAAAGATCTGACGTATACATCTATATGCATAACATTTATCTCTTTCTTTTTCGATTAATTGCCGCAGCAAGAACATTAGTCAGATCATTTGTCATTCCTTGAATTTTTGGTGGTAACATTTGTTTTGTTTCATTATTAATCAGTCTATCATAATCACGAAAAGCAGCTTGACCCAGTAGCAATACAATTTTTTCTTGTCTTTCAAATTTTGCTGTTTTCTGTTTCATACTTTCATGATGGTGATGATCATTCGATAAAACTAAATGAAACGCTGAATCCATAATTGATCGAAATCTCTGTTGATATGTTTTTAAAAGTGTTGTTGCAACTTGTCTTTTTTCATCAAAATTTAATTCTAATAAATGACGTCCTTGACGATAGAAATGTGGAGCTTGTTTAGCTAAATCCACAACAGATGCATCAGCATCAAAGATTTGTCGTTGAATTCGTGCATATATTGATGGTAATTCAGGTAATGAAGCAAATCTTGTTTTGCAATTACATATTGAATAAACCATCCAGTAAGGAAGTTCAAGTTTTGTATTTGCTGTTAATGATGAAAGATTTGATCCTGCTTTTTGATCCTTTTTATCATCATTTAATGATGAAGACGATGAAGATTCGAGAAAACCTAATTTTGGTACGTCAACAAGTAATTGACAACGAATACGTTCTTGAGTTGATAAAATATCATCGATGGAAAAATAATCTTCATACATCTGAAACAAAAAAAACAAACATAAATTTCTTATTCATTTGACAACTGATTGATGGCAATTTGACAACGACGATGAATTAATTCTGAATGATTCGATTTTTTCAAAATGAAATGAGAAAGAAATAACCTAAAAACAAATTTATAACAATAAAATGAGCATTTGATTTTTGAGAACTTTTTTACCTTAGAGCGTCTTTCACAAATTTGTAATTTTGTTTTGATGGAAATTGAAAAATACTTTTCAGTAATCCATCGTCTGTATTATCGAATATTTTAATAAACAATTCCACTAAAAATGTTCGTGCTGATGGTGTCAATTCGATGAAATTGAAATTCTTCGAAATAAAAACAAAATAATTTAAGATTTTTTCCACTGTTGAAGAAACTTAGGGCATATTCACAAAATATATTAGTTATTACTTTTTGAAGATTTTTCTTCTGGTATCATTGTAATATTTTCCTTCAATAAAGTGACAATATCGTTAAAATCGATTTATCACTTTTTTTCAAGACGAAGATATTATAATCAACATTCATAATGAATGAAATTAATCAAAAGAAAAAATTCAATATCTTATTTTACGAACAATAGCCTATATTTTAAGAAATTTCTGCAAACATCCGGATGAAAGTTTCCTTTTCGAATGAATTCTATGATTTGAAAAAAACATAAAATGAA
Organism: Rotaria magnacalcarata; assembly: GCA_900239745.1. Classification (NCBI taxonomy): domain Eukaryota; kingdom Metazoa; phylum Rotifera; class Eurotatoria; order Philodinida; family Philodinidae; genus Rotaria; species Rotaria magnacalcarata. The sequence goes on along the minus strand of OENM01001713.1, from coordinate 15,833 downwards.
GTGTAGATTTTAGTCGAATTGGTTTCGGTTGGTTAATATTTATTTATTTTCTAGAAATGAGAATGTAATAAATGTGGAAACTTCGGATTTCATCCGAGAGTTATGTGTACTGCAAAAAGTGCATGGGATATGTGAGTCATTCTAGAATGTCTGAACACCAAAATTATCATGAGAAACTAGGCAATTTGGTTTCTGGATGCAGTTTTTGTGCATTTTGAGACCTTTTTCAGGCGATGTTTCGTTAGAAAGCTACGATTTTGTTCAAAACTAGTATCAGATTCGGAATCAGCGTTAAAAACTGAGTCGATTTATATATGTTGTGGATAATTCTGAGAGAAATTTTTGTTTTGAAAAATCCCTGTACTCCCCCTCAGGGATGGTATAGTCAAAAATGACAATTTTTTCGATAACTCATCCATTTCTTGACGGATCCTTCTCATCTTCGAACTCGACTGAGACATTGATGAGACTGAACTGTGTAGAAAATTTCATCACGATCTGACTCCTTCCGAAAGTTATTGTGTAAACGGCCAGACGCACACACTGACCGATTCTAGAGTGTACTCACTTTTTGAGTACACAACAACGTTAGTTCTATGGGAAATAAGCACATATCATACAGACAAAGTGTTAGTATACGTGAGTTTTTCATAGTTTTTTTGGCACTGAGGTATTGAGTAAATTTCAAACACAGCATATTTACCCCTACAATTTAGCATCATTTTGTAGCCCATGAAATTCTCTATCGAATGGTATATAACAGTTCATTTTTTATTTTCACTATGACAAAGATTTTGATTTGCGAAAATTGGAATAGGTCAATATTTACATAGAAAATAATGATATTTCTTGCTGTAACTCAGTAAATCCTCGACGAATTCTTTTCATCTTCGAACTCGACCGAGATATTGATGAGATAATGCTATGTACAAAATTTCATGACAATCGGATCAGCCTTTCAGGAGTTATCGTGTAAACGGCCGGACACACTGACCGATTCTATAGTGTACTCACATTTTTTTTTTGAGTACACAAAAAAAGAAATTAATTCAATCTAACTAAAGACTACTTGAATGATTTAATTCAAAGTTCAACTCACTTTTATCGTTATATATCGATTTTCAATTTGTCTATATATTTTGCAAACGGTTTTCAAAGAACGTGTTTTGTTATATTCTCAAGATTGTAATTCATATATGTATATATACAGCTGATACTAACTTTTGACTAGTCATGAATATCTGAATAAAGTACCACAATTTTCCTCCTTATTTTTAATTAATAGATAAAATGGTATCAATTTCATTGAAGAACGCATAGAAAAATGAGAGTACTCGAACAGTCCATCGAATTGACTGGTCAGAAAGATAGTTAGATTTTAATTTCTAAACCTAGCCCAATTAATATACACTTCTTATCATAGAGACGCTTTTTCACTTACTTTGCCGTGTGCACTTTCTCACTCGTTTTTAATATTTTCTACCATTGAATTATTGTCTTAATTCTTATTGCTATTTTATTTATACTCATATTATCATACTATATGACCATTTTTATTTCTTCTTTACTTGCATGTTTCAAAAAAATAATTAAACTGTTCCTATGCACATGTAAAATATTTTTATTTCTAACAATCAAAATATTATATTTTACCCTATTCTAAAGAAATGAATATTGTTTCCTATGAATAAACGCCAGGTATATTTATATTATTTCGGTATAGATGAATTTTTTTGCCTTATCAGAATAGTCTTCTGTTTCCATTCTATGATAATCATAATATTTTTTTAAGCAGAATGGATATATTGTAACAGACACACTATGTGAATATTTTAATTGTTACAAATCAAAATGAAAAAGAGCGAAAAAGAAAAATTAATCAATAATATTTTCGAAGTAATATTCGAGTAAAATTTTTCTGTGAACGTAAACTGCATAAAAACAAAACTTTAGGTCCTTATTTAGCTAAATACTGAAACTGTCGTACATGTTAGTCAGTATGAATCAACTCCCTCATTGAATGTAAGAATTTTGAACCGTTCTGCAAATTTTTAGGTGATCTTATTTATATTAATTTCTTCTGATAGTACATAATTAGATAGTTGGTAAATGACTTTACTTTGAATATATTGAGTGTTAGTGACTTCGATAATAATAATTGAGAAAGTGCTGAACCAAAATTTGCTAATTGTTTATCATTAAGTAGTGAGAGATCTTTAAATCTATCCCATGTATGATATTGTAACGATATCTAAATATTTTAAAATAAAATAAATATAAGACAAATTCATTTTACTTGAAATCGACGGTCGTATGCACAAAATCGTTGTAAAATTAATGTATAATATGGATTGTAACCTTTTTCATGTAAACAACAATGAACTGTAACCTTGATTAAAACAAAAATAAAATGCTTCAGTTTAAGTACAATAATAAAAACGTACATGAATGATTTCTCGTTCTTGTACTTTACTTAAATTGAGTTTATGAAGTTTTTCGACAGCATCATCGCAATCCTATATTGAATAAAAATTTATTATTTTCAAAATTTTCTTTTTATTGAATAATTGCAAGAAATAAAAACTTGCATGTTAAATATTAGTTTAAGAAAAAATCGCAAATAGAAATTAACGTAAATATATTCTTGTTCTGAATATCAAATAATAATTTTATTAAGTTGAAATTTGATCTGTATAATTAAAATATTCAAAATTTATTTGTTTTCTTCTCTATTAAGCAAGAACATTTCCTTTTACTCTCTATCGTATGACATCATCGCTCACACTATTTGTAATAAAATCTAAATCACGTTTTTTTTTTTGGTTTATACACTATATTTATTCGTGACATCCATTTATATATCTTTTTTGTGGACGCTTACGGACCTAAATCACGTATAATTTCATAATAACATATTGAATGAGATGATGTACATGTTCAGTATGCATCAAAATAAAGCTTATATAATCGGAAAAAATCTATTTGACTAGGTTTTTTTCTTACGAGGAAATAATCACTAATAAGAGAAATCTTCACTCTATCTATACTTCTTTTCAATAAGAAATACAACCTCAGATCATTTTTTCTTTTATTTTCTCTTACAAGTTGGCTGTATATCTACTAAATTTATATTGAATCTACAGTATGTGTTTCATTATATTCTTATCTTTCGTTTTATATAATAAATGCATTAGTCTACTTTGGACATAGATTCTTTGATTGATGCAGCATGCTTCAATACACTCAATCATATATTTCAATTATATGCTGAAACAATAGCTAAAATGTATTTAAAAACACAAAAATTTTCATCTAAATCTTTCAATGTATAGATGATCGTTTGAAAATGATTCTTAAAATTTAAACTTATATGATGAATTTTCATAGACTAGATTAATCAACAAGAAACTCATAAACAAAGAGCTAGATATCAACAAAATATTTTTTGTTTAATTGTTTGTCACAAATGCAACAAAATAAAATTTGATAGATTGAATTCTTTTCGATCGCCGAATTTTAGAAACAACTAAAAATTCGTTAAATTTCTTTTTCTAATCAACAGATTCGAATTTGAAATGCTTAACGTTTTTGTTGTCTAATATAACGATTGCTACACAGCAAAAAATAACAAATGTTTCGTTCATTCGTTAATAATAAATTCGAAAATATATAATCATATTTTTTTTTACAAAGAATCACAAATGATCGGTTGAATTTCTTTTTATTGATGCAAACAAATACTAAAGCTTAGGTTAAATCTAACATAAATGACAGTTTTGTTGACGAATTGATTAAAATTACAGAATTCTTAGATTATCAGTCTTTCTTAATATCATAAAAGCGGTTAATTTTGATTTATAAGTGTTAAGCCTTAAAAGCCGAAGTGGTTTTTGTTTTTAACAGAAAGGAGTTAATCACAAAAATAGATTTTATGAACCCTCAGCATACTCATACTATCATTAAAAAGAATTATCTTACTCTTCTTCCGGAGTTACGCAATGCTCCTGCTTAGAAATATCCGAAAGAAAAGAATTTCTATTTGACGTTTTGCTCATAAATGGGTTTCATCATATTTAACTGCCTCTGAAATTTTCACTCAAAACGGATGTTTTTTTTGTTGTTGAGATATTTGATATCTTACACAGCTGGTCATATTTTGCAAAAATTAGTAAAAATCAACTTCTCTTCAGCGGTTTGTATCTCTAGAAGAAAAGAGCCGTTGTCACTGAAAATTTCACAGTACTCTAAATATGGTTAGAACTATGTATACATAGAGTTTCAAACTAAAACTCCTCCGTTTTCGTTTTCTAGAGAGCTGAAAATTCCGTTCATGAAACGTTTTCTTTAAAACGGCGTAATTTGTCACTGGAGCGGTTAAAAAATAACGGAATGAGTTCATCAGATAGCTTAACGCTATGTTTCAGGATGCTGCATAAAAAAAACAAGCCTGTATGTTCCATTGATGAATAAACAAAATTTGAAAAAAAAGAAGCGATTTAAAAATAATCATCAGTCGTAAAAGACCTACTATTCCGTCTGAGAGTTACCCGAAAAAAATATTTTGATATCGGTATGACCTGTAAGATCATCTTAGTCCAGAAAAATATTGGCTTTTGTTTACAAAATCTTATTATGGTTTTTATTGCATTTATTCAAATGTCTCTTTCAAGGGACATTCGCCTCTTAAGGGTTAATAGTCACGAGTAACATAAATATGATTAACAAAAAGACTTCTTCGTATTGACTTTTCTTAAAACAATACAAATTTTATTAACGATATTTTCTCGTTGAATATATTGTTACAAATTCTGCATACGTTCAGTTTCTTTATTACTGAACTTATTGTAAAAGAATATTAATTAATTGAAAATGATTTTGAAAAAAACGTATGTTTGCATATAATATTCATATTAAATTACCTCGCCTGTTAATAAAGTTCCAAAGACCAATCGTCTCACATCAGTATTCATGTGTTGATGTTTAGCTAATTTTGTAATTTTTTCATTAAAGCGTTGTTCTACTTGTTGATTATGATTATTTTTATTGTCTTGAGAAATTTGCTTTTGCCATGCTGATCCAACAATCCACCATCGTCCTTGTTCTTTTACATTTAAAAAATCTTGTAAACCAACATTAAGCATATTAGCATGTTGTACTGTTTTATCTTTAACTAAATTTCGATAAATTTTCCTTAAGCGATCAATTCGTTCAGGCTCAAAACCACCAGGTAATTTTCTAACATCATTATTTTTTAAACTCTTTATTGTATCCATCATAAATTCAATACGTTTTGATGAGGATGATAATAATGTTGAAGATGAACATTTTGTTCGTAATTCCTGTAAAAATGTTTTTAATTGTAATGGATCATCTTTACGTAAGATAAATCCAATTGTTTTTAGTAATAAAAGAATCAATTCAAGACGTTTTTCATTCAATTGATCAAAATTTAATAAATATCGAACAATATCAAATAGAATTTTCCCATTAGTCATATGAAATACATATAAATATGAAATAAATATCATTAAATTATCGTTCGTTTTATTTGACACTTCATCATTAATATGTTTAATAAATATTTGTAAGTAATTTTCTAACAAACACGAACCAATTTCTAAGCCGATATTCGAATGAAGAAGACAAGCAAGTAACGCATGTTCAGCAAGCAAACTTTCACCGGTCAATGAAAGTGATGATATAAGACTATCTTGATATAATTGATATAAACATGAATTAACAGATGCACGAGATTGAGAACGATAAAATGATTCAAACTCAATTAATATTGATGATAAATTTTTTTCACTTAAACGATTCAATTGACCTTGCAGACGTCGTTTTAATTCAGCATTAGCACTATCATCCGATGAATTTAACTTCTGACGAAGTGCAGGAGGAATGTAAAGTGTACCTGAAACAAGTTTATGTTAATTTTAATAAAACGCTGTAATTTTTATTTTCAAAAGTCAAAAGACTGGTATGGTGGAAAAAGGCAGAAAGGAAAAATATCGAAAGGCAAAAATGTCGAAAATCAAAATATCGAAAACAAAAATAATGCAAATGTAGACAAATAGAAAGGTTGAAAACGAGAATATATTGAAGCAGAAATCTTTCTCACCCTTAACTTCAATTTTACAGATTCATTTTCACCTCGTATTCTTGTTTTCGACATTTTTATTTTCGATATTTTTCCTTTCGACGTTTTACCTTTCTGCCTTTTTTCATCCATTCAAAAGACTAACTAAGTCTTCTGGTTGTTCGATATTTCACTTCATTTTTTCAAGGTGTTATGCATTAAAAAAGTCACGAAGAACTAATTTTATTGTTGTGTTTTATGATTATAATGGGACTGTGAAAGTACATTTGATATAATTCAACTTTTTATTTATATTCTAGCAATTGAAACAGAACGACCAATAAATTTATGTTCTACGGAAACTACCCACGGAGAAAATTTTTTCGAAAAATCGCGGTAATCATCGGTCAAAAAAAACGCGGTTTCAGCCGGTATTTTCGAATAGCGAAAGTCAGACCATTTATGCGTATCTCTAACACCGCCCAGGACCGCGGTTTTCCAGATACGCATAAATGGTCTGAATTTCGCGATTTTGAAAACCGTTGTAAACCGCGTTTTAAAAAACCGCGGTTTCAGGCGGTATTTTTGAAACGCATCAATGGTCTGACTACCGTTATATCCAAAAACCGCGGTTTTTTCGATACACTAGACTCAACAGGAGTAGGTGTGCCGACCATAACCTTGAAGGTTTCAGATGTGGCGCCCTTCGAGGGGCTGTGTAGTGAACTCTCCCGAGCTCCATTTCCACAAAGTGTCTTTGTAGAGTTGTTATATTGTGTATGTGACATAAGTAAAAATTGCCAGACATGCAAACCGCGGTTTTCTGAAACGCGGTTATTATCGAGTACACCGCGGTTTTCAACGGTTTTTCAAACCGCGGTTATGAGTGTGCATACTGCGGTTTGTCTTGAAGGCGGTTTGAAAAACCGCTGATAACCGCGGTTTTAAATGGGATCAAAATAATACCGCGGTTTTCTCGGATCAAACCGCGGTTTTGTATAATTTTTTTTTCGTCGGTAATTTGGTGAATCAAAGAAAAAATGATTGTTTTCATCACAAATCAATATAATGGGGAATCGATTATTATTAGTATTGAATTGAAATATTTGACTTTATTAATTCAAGAAAATAAAATATGCATTGCTAATTCACATTCAACTATTCACCGTGACAAAATTCAATAAAAACGCACATATGCAACTAGGATGTTAATTGTCTTGTGAATGATATTTACGAGAATATGAGTGGTTCTGAGTGAATTCATAAAATACTACTATTTTTCAAATTTCGATTTTATAACTTAGTATCAAGTGAAAAAAGCATTGGTAATCTATGTTGTTTTCTTGAAATTTTCTTTGTACACCTTCTCTTTTTTATAGTTGACCAATAGTCACGTAATCAGCAGACAAGGATCTGAATGAAAATATTTACTTAATTCAAATCGAAAAGTATTTTCATGCATAAGTCAATAATAATCTGTTTTGAAATTTTTCACTAAAACTCGATTAGCTTCAATCATGGTTCTACTAATTAGTGTTTCTCTCGGTTAATAAAATAGAATATTCTCATTTGAATATTAAAAATTGCATAAATTTTCCTCTATTATCAACAATAGAAATAATTCTATTCTTTCAGTTAACTATTCTTACTTGAATTGTTCTTAACGATATTGCCTTTAACATCAATTATTCGTCCGTAAATATCTTCTTTTAGAGATATACTATCTTCAATATCATGATCATTTTCTTCTTTCTTATTAAAACTTTGTTCTTGATCGAAATCTTCATCATGGTCTCGTTGATCGTCTTCCTCTTTGGTTGAGTCATCTTCCTCTTCGACTGAGTCATCTTCCTCTTCGACTGAGTCATCTTCCTCTTCGACTGAGTCATCTTCCTCTTCGATTGAGTCATCGTCAATTGTTTTTGTTTGAACTTGTTCATTAAATTTGACTACAGTTCTTTTTTTCTTTTTTTCTTCTTCAATGTTGTTTAGTTCATTTTCTTTTTGATTAACCAATTCTACTCTTTGTTTTTGTTTATTAGCTAACCATTGTTGATCTTCATCTTGTTCATCATACCAAGCATTTCCATGTTCGTCACCTAATACATATCACTAAATGAATGATGAATCAGAAAAGAATAAAACCAATAACCTTCTGCAACGAGAATTTCTTTTCTTCGATCTTTATCACAAAAATCGAGTAAAAAATCTAATCCGTCATCAATAAAACCACGTAAATAACTTTTCTTATTAGCTTTAATACCCAAGAGCTTTTCTAACTTTTTTATATGAGCATCTTCAGCTGCATTGTCTTCAAGTAAGATTTTTTGATGAATTTTTTGAGCGGCCTATCAAGGTACAAAAAGCAAAAATTAAAAAATAACAAAAATAACAAATAATAGTTAAACTTTTTCATCAAATGTTAATACTGATGATTTATCTTTAGATTTCTTTTTCTTCTTTTTCTTCTTTTTCTTCATTAAATCATGTTCAGGTTCAACTGAAGATGAAAGGGTATCGATAGAAATCGGAATCTAAGTAAAATCATTATTTTAATAGAGAGCATTTTTGAAAAACATGAAATATATCACTTTGTCCCCATGATGCCATGCATTTCGTTTCGCTTTAATTAATTTTCTCTCAAGTTGCCGACGCTTTGTACGTGATAATAAATATTTATTATCTTTTCCTTGATTAATTGCTACTTTCATGGTATCCTTTTTTTATATCTAAAATAGCTTAATTTATTATTTAAGAAAGAAAAACAACGAGAGAAATCATCCAATAATTTCATCTGATTCAAGTTCATGTTCAATGTAAAACTCTGTTATTTTATTTACAACACTATTCATATTTAAACTATGTTCAAGCATTTCATTCATTATCTAAAAGATAAAAGATAAAATATTGAATTTTAAGATATAAAAAATTGACCTGTTGCTCGAAAAGAACTTCTCGAGCATCATTCGAGTTGACAGCAAGCGACACAAGAAATTCTTCTTTGTATGGAACTGATCGAAGTGCGATCTACAACAATTAATATTAGATCATTGAAGTATTTTTTATTTTCATCTAAAAATCCGATTACTGAAAAGACTCCTCGTGTGATCCATCCATGAAAACGTTTTAATGTTTGTCCGTATGCTTTATTCATAGCATCTTCAACAGTTTGGTTGTCTTGACCATACTCATGAAGGAAACATCCAAGAAAATGAATACTTCTATAACATTTAAAAACAAAAATGTTTAGAATAAGACGTTATTTTTCATCTAATCTATATTTTAAATAGAAAATAAACTATATTCATCATGCATGTCTATTGAATTAGTGTTTGCAAATCTAATAAAAACTTTGTGTATGCGGCTCGTCAGTATAGATTGCAGGTGGCAAGCAATGTAATCTTTTAATAGAAAATTAGTCGTAGATCTCACATGGAAAATCATCTACTGCATATCGAGTTCATTGAACTTAGTAGTGGTATGACAGTTCAGTTTTAGTTCTATCAAAAGAACTGTTCGAGCAGATCAGATTAGATCCCATCCCAGGTCGAGCAATCCAAAAGTGGGAACTAATCGGAACCCATCCGATCCGACTCGCATCCAGTAGGATCTTATCAGATTTTGTCAGACCCTACAGAACTATCGTCGGATTCGAAGTTGAATCCTCAGCGTTGGATTTCTACGAAACACCGTTGGATGTCATCGGAATTTCAATGGGTTCAGACCAGTGGTTCCGACGTCAATTCCTCGACCCGGACTCCTATAAAATTCTGTCGGATGGTAGGATACTATCAAGTTCCTATCGGGTTCGGTGCGGGATTTCTCGACCTGGGATAAGAGACGCCTATGTCGATATAGACATCATCCCAGTGTAGATTCTAACAGTTCTTTCGTTCATTTGATCTAAACTTAGATCTGCCAAGGACAATCATTCCAACCGTCGGAACGAGTATCTTAAAAGGCGTGAAACGGCCATAAAACGGTATAATACGGCATTTATTTTCACCTTATTTCGCCGTAATGCGTCACTCGTTTTACGAACCGTTTTTTTCGCTAGAAAACGGCCATCGTTTTGTAACACCATATTCGTCGTTTTCCGAACTGGCGGAAAACAGCGCCGTTTTTCAACGTTTTTACGTCGTTTACACACCGTTTTTTTGGACATGGGTGAGAACTGTTACACCTCTAGAACTTAGTAACTTTGTTCTATTGTCAAATAAATTACCTTTAAAAACAATGGAATAATACATGACTACAGAAATTAAAACGAGCTTTTTATTTTACAGTTATATCTGTTTCACTAACAGATTATAAATAAATGCGGAAACATCGGATTTGCATCCGATCGTTATGTGTACTTCAAAAACTGAGTCAATTTATATATGTTGTGAATAATTCTGAGAAAAAATCCCTGTACCCCTCCCTCCCCCCACCCTCAGGGATGGTCTGGGCAATAATGACAATTTTTTTTGATAATTCAGCCATTTCTTGACGGATCCTTCTCATCTTCGAATTCGACTGAGATATTAATGAGATCATTGTGCGTACAAAATTTCATGCCAATTGGATGAAGCTTTAAAAGGTTATCTTGTTAACGGCCGGACGGACACACTGACCGAATCTAGTGTATTCACTTTTTGAGTACACAAAAAACATAACTAGACAAAATATTCATGCATTTTTCAATGTTTTAAAGGAACATGAAAAAATTCGAAAATATTGGATTAGACTAAGAACTTCGTGTTCTTTCGAAAGTTTTATTCTAAAATTTTTCAGAGCTTTTAATATTAACATTCATGAATAGAACTTTTCATTAGCTTGTAACTGTAAATTAAATCGAGACAGACTTTGAGACACGAAAATCATTTCAAATACAGTAAAACCTCTCTATTGTGAACACCGTCGGTACTTTCAAAAATGTTCACATTAGCGGGGTGATCACTATGGAGGGGGTTTAGGCAAACAGAGATTTTTCGAATTTTATGGCGCGCATTAGTTCTATTCTAGTGTTGAAGTACAGTTTATTGAAATTATATTTGTTTCATTCTCTTATAATATCAGAAAAATAGATTTATATCCTACGATTTACATGAGATTCAATAGGTAAGCATTTGAAATAGTCCAAGATAGATCGCTGTTTTGATAAATTGGAATCGAGAAATGGGTGTGGGTGTAGTTGTGCATTGATCAAGAGCAAGACACCCACACCCACACCCTTTTTATTTCGATATGTTTCATAATCATTTGTGTATTCGGATTTACGTTTCAATATATTGCAGACTGCACCAAGAGAGATCTGGAATGTGTCACTGAGCTGTCGATGAGATACACCGAGTTCTTTTTCTTTTATCAAATTCATTTTCTCTTCTAAGCATAGCTCTTGACGAGATGCCATATTTAACAAAGAACGATCACTATACAAAAGCAATAGATAAAATTCAATTCTTCAACAATTCAATTGAATTTCATCTTGTCGCTCTTCCCTTTCTTTTTTTCTCTCTCTCTCTGTAAGAAATTATGCAACGAGCCAATTCAATCCATAGTATCAACTCGAATATAGATGTCGCTCTTTACAAATGTTCACATTGTAGGGGGGTGATTTACATGGCAGGGACTGAAAAAAGGCGTTCACATTCAGAATAGCGGGGTGATCACTATGGAGGGGGCAAAAACCAGCAAAAATCGCTCGGTCGGACCAGAAGGCGTTCAGTATAACAAGGTGATCACTTTGGAGGGGTGTTCACTAACAGAGGTTTGACTGTATAGTGAATAAAAGAGTGAACATATCTCTATAAAATAGTACACTAATAATAGATTCGTTCAGGACTATTGATTTACAACAAATGTTTGAGCAAATAAAATGACATAAATTTAGTCCACTATCTCAGTTTCTACAGAAAACTGATCAGAAAAATGAACACGGGTAATTGTGAAAGGTTCGATTTTTGTCTCACTTCACAGATAATAATTTTGCCTTAAATTTACTACAAAAATAATAGTTATTGTATTGCACGTAAAAAGAGTTACAGAAATTAAAAAATTTCCATTTTCTTCACCATAATTTGATTTTTGTGATCCTTGAAAATTGTCTCATAACTCGTAAACTAGTAGGTCTTTTAAAAAAAGGAATAAAGACTTAGTCTAATTACTGTTCGGTTTTTGGTATATTATCATTTTTCTAATATTTATTCATCCGATTATTGAATTTATATTCATATTTTTCAATAGAGTTTAATCGTATGATATAGCTTATTTCTTCGAGAAAAAAATGAACATGTTTTATTGGCATTTATGAATTTGATTATTATCAATATTTTTTAATTTTGTCTTACAGAAACTCGATTACGATTTCGCTGTAAAGTTTGTTTCAATTTTGCTGTGAAGTTAATTACAATTGAACAGCAAGTTATCTTTAGATCGTTTAAAAATCAGATAGAAGATCTGTCTAAGATATTGATATATTTCTATTTCAATCGAAATTTAATTAATTGTACCTTTTAAGCCAAAGAAGCGCATCAGTAGCTGAATTTTTTTCTTTAGTAGTTTTTGCAATAATTTCATCATTAACAATTGAATATAAAGTTTGAAATTTATTCGGATCGTTACTAATTTTTCTTTTTAATTTCTACAATATATACATAAATCAATGCATATACTGAGTATGCTATCAGATTAAGCTTACATTAATATTTCCATTAGCATCTGCACGTAAAGGGATAAATGTTTTACTATTGAATTTTTCTAGTAGAATGAAAAGAATATTTTTCATATTAAATTCAAAAATGTTTTACCGATCAAATTAATGTATTGTTCACATGTCGATAGAAAAAGCTCGGAATGAATTTCTTCAAATTTTAAAGACGTGAGTTCAGCAAATCTGTAATAAAATAATCTATTAGAAATAATTCAATTCTAACAAACTTACGAATAAGAAAGTTCAGAAAAAAATGTTTTAAAAAAGTTTTGTTTTGGTAAAACTGTGTCTGTTGAATTTTTCAACCTAATGAAATGAACTGAATTACTAATAAAGTAAGTAAATAAAATATCAAACTTAGTTGAGTCAATAGAACAAAAAGATTGTTGAAGTATTGATATGTCATCAGATATGGCTGTTAATGATGATGGAGAAAGTAAAAGTAACGATTGAGATGAATTACCGGTTGCTAGTTTAATGCATTCATCAAGTGTATGAATAAATGCATCGCACGTTACACTTAACATTGATGTTGATTCATCTAATTTCTTAATATTCAAAAACAAATCAAGATTTCATGTAAACACAATTAAAATAAGACAAAAAGAAATAACATGATAAATATACTTTAATGTCAGGTATTGGTGTATCATTTGCAATTGATTTAATAGCATGAATACGTTGTGTAAGAACAGTTTCATAAAGATGTAATTCTTGAACTTTTATTTTGATTTCATGGTCGACTGCATTTAGATGTGAAACTTAAAGATAAAAATCAATTAATAATAACATGAAATGATAACAGTTAAATATTTTATTAGCTTATCGTCAATATGGAATGCTTATTATTACAATTATTATTGTTGTTGTTGCTGTTATTTGAAATAATTGTTGATGTTGTAGATTTAGTTCCTCTTGATTTACATGTACCCAAAGCAACAAGCCAACGCTGTCTCTCAGGCTGTGATTTAGCTTTTAAACAAAAAAATTGTTCACCCGGGATTATTAAATCAAATCGAAATGGATCATGTGGATGAACTATATTTAAGAAAATGATTAAATAGCTAAATAATATAATCAATTATTACACCTTTAACTTCACAAGCAGGTACTAAAAATGAACCTTTACATCCTTCATGGATTAATTCACTTGATTTATAATACGAAAGCACACCTGTTTCATTCAATACAAAATAACGAGGTTGCCATCCTATTTTAAATTAAAAACATTTATTGCAATATATGTTTGAATTGAATGCTTAAAATTTCTAACCATTATAATAATTCGTCCATTTGAAAAGTTTACCCTCCATATAATATCATTTATCTGCAATAGAATTTCAAATCAATAAACTTTTCTAGTAAAAATAAAAAATTTGTTAATAACATTGGATTTCATTAAATTGTAAAGCTGAAGATGAAATTAGATTTTCAAGATTAGATGGCTTAGATTTCTGTTAGAATTTAAACAGAAAGATAATAATCAACTGATTAGAGGTGAAACACATACTGACAGATGGAACTAGAGCATATGTGTCCTGACTAATATATCATAAATATGATTAAACAATTTCAATTGAACTCAATTCTAATAAGATGATGTATACGTGAATCTCAACAAAACATGATGGACTGTCACTAACGATGATTGTTTCAACGCTTTGTGCTAAAGTAGGTAAATGTATTTAACATGACGATTTGCGTTTATTTCATTTTTTTCTCGTGTGATAAAGGAAAGTCTAAAATAAAACCAAAACAATAATTTTATACTTTAAATTTTTTAATAGGACTTGTCTAAAATGTAACAAAAGACATCTTCTATCTAATTCGATTTGTATAGTGACAGTTCGAGTTAGTATCGTAGAGCGCGCATCTGAATGAGTCATCAAAGAACACAGAGGACCGAGGTAGGAATAGGAATAGATAGATAGATACATAATATAGGAGTTACAGGATAATGTCATCAGCGAATGAAATAGTTCCATAATTTATTTATTTTCTATAGATATTATTCTAGTGATATGATCGTTTAAAATTTTCCAGTTTCAAGATTACCGATAATATTCTATACAGAGGAGATGTGTGCAACCAAGGCCAAGTAGCAATCCAGACAATATCGACCTCTATCGGATATCTTATTATATGTAATTTACTGCCATCAACAAAAACAAAAGACAAACTATTATAAGAAATACAGAAATCATCAACTTGGTGTGCCGATATTGATGACACGCTTCGATGATTCTCATTCCTTCTCTTTCTGTTCTCTTTCCGTTGTTCTAATATATCTCTCTCCTGTCTCTCTCCTATATATACGTGTGTTATGTATGAAGTTATTACACTCTGGATATGTGAAGAAGCGAATAAACATCATTGCTAGAGTGGCTGAAAGCTACTCCACCTCTATCCAGTTTGTCTTGATACATCAACTCAACAGAGTGTTATTTATCGTTACACTTGGTTTTAAAGACATGACCCAGGTCGAACATTCCGGCCACCGGATTCCGTAGGATACTCCAGGTAATATGCGGGAAAGTCACCATATCCTGCAGGAAAACACGGGAAATAGCTGGAACATGGAAGCAGTATTCCTGCCAATTTCCGGTGATTTCCGGCAGGAGTTGATCGGAAATCACCGGAAAAAAATCCGAGCAATTTCCAACCGAAATACTGCTTCAACAAAATCAACGGAACTGCCCGGAACCGGCCGTTTCCAGGCCGGACTGTTCGACCTGGGGATCGATTAACTTAATTTAAGCATTTTTCTTCATTTATCCAATTCGATCTAGTTTTGGCAAGTAAAAGAGAATGTCACTGTGCCGATATTGATGGCACGCTTCGATGATTCTCCTTCCTCTTCCTTCTGTTCTCTTTCCATTGTTATAATATATATATATATCTCCTGTCTCTCTTCTGTCTCTCTCCTATATATAAGTGTGTTATGTATGAAGCAGGGGTCGCAACGGGCCGCCCGACCCGGACCGTTGGTAAATTTTCACCGGGCCGGGCGGACCGGTGAAAATTTTCTGTCGGTCCGGGCGGGCCACGTATTTCTTCGGT